>BMAO01019057.1:0-189171 GCA_019973975.1 Trichonephila clavata
AGTTGAAGGCGCCAACCTTCCCCTTTGCAACTCGGTAGGAAAGACCAAAATAAAATAAATAGAAATTTAAAGTATACAAAATCTACAAATATATATATATATATATATATACTAACCGTTACCCGCCCGCTTCGCTGGGTATTTCATGACGTTTTGTAAATATATACTGTTTATATATATATATATATATACCTGTAACTCTCGACTCTTGATATAAAAAAAGAACAGGACTTCTAATTTGTATTTTCTAAAAATTTTAAAAATTGAAGTAT
Organism: Trichonephila clavata; assembly: GCA_019973975.1. Taxonomy (NCBI): domain Eukaryota; kingdom Metazoa; phylum Arthropoda; class Arachnida; order Araneae; family Nephilidae; genus Trichonephila; species Trichonephila clavata. The sequence continues at coordinate 273 of BMAO01019057.1, forward strand.
AGAAGGATGTTTGTACCTTCGTACCCTATAACCAAGTGGATTTCCGCGTAACCAATTTTTGGTGGAACTCTACTCCATAAGCATGCAAGACAAATTTTAAGTCTAAGTCTAATAGAGTAAAAACGAAGTTTTTATTATCAATTCCTACCGTAATTCCTTTGAGAAACGTTCTCCAATATAACCGTTCTTAACGGATTTCAATTTAACAAATGGAAAATGCAAACCAAATTCCACTATTATAGACCTTGTATTTCGAAAAAAGGAAATTTTTTTGTGTCAATACACCCCAGTAATCCCATGCTCCCCCAGGAGTTGATTTCCTAAAATACATTCTTAGTAGATCCCTGTTCAACAAAAGAAACATGCTTAACCAATTTCAAGTATGTGGGTCTAACAATTCAAAAACGGGATTTTTCCCCCATAATTCCCCGTGACCTCTCGCAACCCTCCTTGGGGTTTATTTTCGTTTTAATGTTTCGTTTTAATGGAACTCTGTTCCATGAAAAGAACATGCCCACCAATTTTCAAGCAGGTAGGTATAAAAGTTTAAAAAACGGAAATACTTATATCCATTACGCCCCTTAATCCCCCGAAATGAAACTTGTGGTTTAATTTTCGCGAAATCCATTTTGTAGCGGTTCTCTACTCTGCGAAAGGAATCTTTTACCAAATTTCAAGACTGTACGTCTAATAGTTTAAAAACCAATTTTCATATCTGTAGGTTGAATAGTTCCGGAGATATCGTGATTAGTCAGTCAGTCAGTGAGTCGCTTTTCTCCTTTATATATATAGATAGATATACAAGGGGTGATCAAATGAAAAGGTACGAAATGACATAAAAATGAAACAGTTAAATATTTGCATATTCCGCCAAGGGAGAATGTAGCGAGACATCTCGGGATGCCATTGGAGATTCTGACTGGGATCGGATCATGCGTGGGTGCCCGCATGCGCAGGAGAGAGAGCAAAGACTCTTATAAAAAGCGGCGTCCAAATGATGCGAGCACAGAATTACTCGAGCACAGAAAAAACATTAACTCCGATGTGTACTGTGAGACACTCCGACGCCTACGCAGGTGCATCAAGAACAAAAGATCGGGGCTGCTCACGGAGGGTGTGGTTCTGCTCCATGATAACGCGCGTCCACACGTCTCCAGAGTCACACAAATGAAACTGGACAAGTTCCAATGGGAGACGTTGGACCATCCGTCCTACAGTCCGGACATGTCACCCTGCGATTTCCATGTGTTTGGTCCACTGAAGAAACACCTGAAAGGAAAGCGCTTCAACTCGGACGACGTACTCAAGGACACTGTGAAGGACTGGGTCTCGTCACAGCCACAGGAATTCTGGGAACAAGGAATCCTGCGGCTTGTTCATCGGTGGGATCGTTGTGCTCTGGCCTATGGTGTATATTTTGAATAAAGTCTATATTTGTACCCACCGTGTCGTTTCGTAGCTTTTCATTTGATCACCCCTTGTATAACCCAAATTTGCTGGTCTTAATTCAGTAACAGCTTTAGAAATCATAATAGGTATCCTTTTTAGTACATTGACTTTTTTGGTTTCTTCCATTTTTATTACACTATATATATATATATTCATATATACACGTATATATATATATATATATATTCACATATACACGTATATATATATATATCGTCTCCCTACACTACTTCTCTCTACAAAAATAAAACTTCGGAAATTATATTTTTCTTCAAGTCCCAACTGAAGATATACTAAATTTTTCTTCAAAAAATTTAAAATCCCTTCCCTCTTCTTAGCCCGATGGACTTTATTTTTGATATCCAAGACAACAATCATAAACATGCTCGTGAATTCACTGAAGAACTTCCTTTGTAAATCATGAGTCTTATTAAGATAATTTTATGAAAAAATTGATAGCAACATCAGATTTCAAAAGCGCACTACTGTTCTCCACACCGCTCCTCTGGGGAATTTAAGCATCGCAATCGTGTCACTAGAATAGAAGATCAAAGCAGTAAAAATTCAAAAAAAAAGAGCAGATCACAAAAATGCACCGATTTATCTCCGCTTATAATCGGCCACACTAAAAATAACATTATGAGAGTACAAACGCAGACTATATACAATAAATATTCTGAAAACGTTGCACGTAGGAAATAAAAAAAGGAATCTTAGCTTGAAAATTAATTCAATGAATATAATAATTTAATTGAAGGCTGTGAAATTTGTGTCACATTTTCATGAGTATTGAAAACACTGGCGGAGCTGCTCCCTGTATATCATCTTTGAGGTCCCTCTCTAAGGCTACCCCCGCGATTTTTTGCTTACACGTTTGGGTGCCCGCCCTCAAAGCTTGGGGCCCCGTATCATTGATATGTGGTAACTATGCCCCTGATTGGAAATAGCATTAATTTGTAAAACAAGAAATGGAATGCTGTTAAAAAAGGACTGACAAAAAAGTGCTCTAGTTAATAATTTTCTAAGAAAAATGACATTTTCTTTTTAAAGATTCAAATCGAAACTTTATTTCCATAATAAGCATTCTTCTATGACAATTTCAAATACAATTTGTATCTAAGAGAGATATGAGCAGAAAGAAACTTATTAAAATTTCGCATATTTCTATCAAACAAAGAGAATTAGATCGATAAATAAATAAAGGTAACAAAGATAAATAAAACAAATATATCCCCTAAAATTCGAAAAAAAAATACTTTTTCTAAATTTCAAATAAAGATCTACCAAATTCTTCGTCGAAAAATTAAAACCCCCACCCATATTTAGTTTTCCCTTCTTATTCTTATGGGCATTGTTTATGATACCTAATACAATGTAGACGTATTATTTGTCAAGAGACAATTTGAACGTTTTTTTTCTAAAAATCCGGAGCCTTATTACGATGATTTTATAGAAAAGTTGAAATTAATTACATGATTTCTAAACTACAATACCAATTTCCAGAAAAGAATAAATGTCATCCGAAACTAGGAAACAGTAAAATTCTACAATAGAATTACCTCAAAAATGTTGTACTCAAAGGCCTACCCTGAAATACAATAATTCATGTGACAAAATATCAAGTGCATTACACTCAATTATTTTCCATATGAATGGGAAAAACTCACATAATAATTATACCCAAATTAAGCAAATATATCCTATGTTTTCCGACAATTCTAGACCGATTAGCCTCATCATTTCTGCAGAAAAATGTATTTTTGAGTAGATTCCAGAACTATATATACTTAGAAGTGCAATGCACATTTTGATACCTATCCACTAGCACGGCTTTCAAAAAAAAAAATGTCTCCGCACCCAATTTTGTGCGGCAGTGACAGAACCTTATTCAAACGTTGAAACTATTTGTAGAAAACTCTTTCCTTTCTTTCCTCACCCCCCCCTACCCGTTTGCTGACATGTTTTTCCTCTCTTCGATCTGGTTCTTCAAAGAGCGCATGCGCTCTCATACCGACTACATCTGTCAATCATTTCTGAACCACACCCCGTTGCTATAGTAACGATAGGTTTCCAGAAAACAAAAGTTATCTTTATGACGTCATCCGAGTTGCAAACAACGCCATCTGTTGGATTAAGCAGATTTGTGAAATTTCGAAGACGCTCTTAACAGACCAATCATGCATTTCTCTAAATTTGTAAAAAATAAAAACTAACTGGATTTTTTTATTTCTCATACAAAGGGTTTTTTTTGTCATTATACTGTAGTTTTTACCTCAAAAAGTAAAAATTTCCACATTCTTAAGGAAAATTTAAGTTTTTAAAATTGTGTGAATGATACTTACAAAATTTCATCTCTTATCATTTTCTTGAATAGAAACATTATGAAATGATAAAACATATAATCTTTAAATGCATAAATAAAAAATTATTCAAAAGATGCCATTTCCCCTTAAATTTTAAATATATTATGTTCTTATGAATCTATGCATATTAAAAATTTAAATATAGATGTATTTTATTTTTTTTAATAAAATTGAAAGTTTTGCTGATATTTCTAACTAAGCAGTAATAATCAAATAAAAAGAAATTCAAATTTTACAGAATTTTAATGTTGAAGGTAAAAATTACAGTATTATGACAAAAAAAATTTATATGAGAAATAAAAAATCCAGTTAATTTTTATTTTTTTACAAATAATTGGTGTAGTTAAGTACATTAATTTCATAATTTTTTCTCATTTTTTCATCCTACTTACAAAATTCAATGATACTTTAGAACGTAGATGTTACATATGACACAATCGAATATGGTATGCTATAAATCATACCATGTATGATATTCTAAAATAAAAAGTTTACCAATAAGTTCAGTGCTTCTCAAACTTTAAATATTGGTGACCCAATTTTCAATCATAATTTTTATCGCCCCCCCCCATACAATAACATTGTATTGAAAGCAATAATAATGTACTTTGATGCTGAAATTACAATACGACCTTAATTATAAATAACACAAATTATCAAGATATATTAAATTTTGTATATAGCAAGCTCAAGAAAGTCGGTAGTAATTATTAAACTTGTTCTTAATTTAATATAGATACATTTATTATCTATTGTACTGTACAATTTATATTATAACAGTGTACAAGGATATTTGATTAATTTTTATATCAGAATATATTTTCCTTTGATTTCTTTCAATAAATTAATATATAGATGCATTCTTAATTAATCTTTTATTTCCGACATGCTCGCACCCTCCTTGTAGGGTTATCCCACCCCCCTGGAGGGGCGCACCCCACAGTTTGAAAAACGCTGAATTGATTGATATTTTTGAATACTTTTTTTTACTGATTTTTGTTTTCTGAAATTAAGAAAATGCTACTAATCATATTTGTGTATTGGCTATGGTCTTTAAACAAATCAAAAAATTAATGCTATCATTTTTTAAAAATTGACTATGGCCTCTGAAAAAATCTAAGTCTTGTTGATTAAAACATTCATTCTTGTTTTGCAAGGAGAAAAGTGTTTAACCAGAACATATTCTTTTTTTCAACATTCATTTTAAAATTTTGCAATTGGCATAATATATTCAACCTTCAGTCATAATATGATATTTTTAAAATCATTTTCCAAGTTTTTGAGATTTACATGTTTTTAAATGTTTATCAACTTTTATTAGAAAACAATGGATTAAGGAGCACATAAATTCTGTTATTTCATCATTGTCTCAATTCTATTTTAATTTTTACATAGATATTTAAACTATGTCAATTATAACTTTTGCTATAATTGTAGTTTCATATGGTTCAAATATTGAAGTATAAATTGTACAAAATGGAAATCACTCATTTTCAATGAAAAGAAATTTTACATCTTATGTCCTGTTTAGTAAAAAGAATTATTTAATTATTTTATACAGATGTATGTAAAGGTATAAAAGTGATTAAAAGGAATAATATCAAGGAGGATTCACAAAAAGACATTAGTTAATTCTACAGTTTTTATTTTGATTAGTTTCATAAAAAATACTAAATTTTGAAATGTTAATTTAAGATAAACATGTTTATATCCCTAATGAATTTCCTGTTCATTCAAAGTGGTGAAGCAAAGATATCAATTTACAGTCATCCCTTCCCAGGAATCCTAGAAGCCGTGATGTTTTGGTTGTTGAAAATTCTAGCTTTATTATGCGTGGATAATTCGAAATTTATTTTCAACACATTTATTATCTTGAGAGAATAAATATTAGCATTACATTATTCAGCTACTCGAGGGTTTTTGAAGATGGACCTCGTAATTTTGAACCACGGTCAAGTGACGAGGACAACACTTGAGCTGGCAACCCCTCTCCTAACTTCTACACCACACCAATGAGAGAACGTTTAAGCATCGATAGACTTTTTATGCATTGCCCCCCTACAGTGCGGGTTTTCAGTGGTATTGGGCTCGAACTCATGACACGCCGGCCACGAGTCCGTTACCTTGACCACTAGGTTACCGCAGCCACTTTTATTATCAGGAGCAGAAATGAATTTTCTTATACTATTCAGAAACTCATACAATATCAACAGCTTTTTGTAAATCACTATTTTTTCGAAAATCTGTAGTTAAAAAAAAGAGAAATATAATGAAAATTATGAAATGTGTAAGATATTGTACTGTATATAAGTATATATACCCTTCCAAATTGTAATAAAACCCTTGTAACTATTATATTTTTAAAAAAAAAACTACATAAAATAATCTATGATTTTAAAAAAATAAATCATCTCTGTATATATATATAAAGGAAGAAAATTTTTTCAGAAAAGCATTCGATTATTTCGAAAAATCTCAGTGATTATCTCCTTTAAAAATTAAGGTAATGTTGAGATAAAACAAATGATAGATATTTAGGATAGTAAGATATTTGAGATTTCTGGATTAGTTTGACTTGACAATCTGCACTGATTGTACTAAAATGTGTGTTTTTTTCATAATTATAAGTAATTATTTTCCTTTGTTCTGGCAAAAAATTAAAACTATGTTTCATTTGATACTTATGTCTTGTACTTATAAAAATAATGTAATTTAGCTTCGAATTTAAATAATAACTCTTTGCTTTGAAAAGAAAAAACTTGAAATTTAACTTAGTTGACACTGAAAGTTTTTTTAAAATCTGATTTTGAGATAAAAAAAAGTTTAAAATGTGTATTCGAGAAATCTTTTAACCTACCCTTTAAATTACACTGGTAATATTTTCAGAAAACATCAACACTGAAATGAAAACCCGAATGTCAGGAATACAATGTATTACTACGCTGAGTTTTCTCTCTGAGGAGAATCGTATCGCATATGGTTACTACAAACCGGATCCTCTCAAGGATACGCCTCGGCGATCGATTTTCGGCTAGAAAAGAGGATTTGGCGGTAGAAAATCCAGTCCACGAAATTGAAGATTTCCCTATTTATCGATCCACTGAAGGGATAAAAAGCTGAATCGACCTTGCCCAACCCGAGGTTTGAGCCTCGGACCTGTGGTGTGGAAGCACGATGCACTACTACTCCGCCACTGGGCTTCATTTTTTTCATATAATTGTTCATGATCTTAAATATTTTCCCCGTAATTCTTTTTGGAAGAGATTGGTCAAGACAAGGACGACACCAGAGCTGAAATCCCCCTCTCTAAGCTACCAACCATCGCCAACGGGAGGATTTTTACCCATGACAGATTTAACCTGTAGCAGACACTCTGTGCGGTGAATCTTCAGTGGCACGAGAGTCGAAATTATGACATGCCAGCCACAAATCCGTGATATTGACCCCTAGGCTACCGCAACCCAAGGAAGGCGATATCAATGGACTTCTAAGGAAAATTTTATAGTATGAAATGGTGTAAGACGAAAAAAATTTTAAAAAAATTTAAAATTATCTGTGTTGCTCCTTATTTTCATAATTTATAGCCATCAAATTAGTAAAAAAAATTTCTAAAAAAAAAGGATATTTTTGACATAAAATTGACCTTTTGAGTTTCACGCGAACTGAACTGAAGAAATGTACTTAATTTAGTTTGTTTTTATTGGTTGACATTTAGTAAACTTCGTAAATTTTATTCATTTCTCAAATTTCTGTTGAATTTTTCACATGTCTAACCCTCTCAGGTGCGTAGTATCTGCTGAATACTTTGTTTTCAATTGTATTTTCATTTTTTTCTATGATTTAGCTGCAAATAAAATTTTATAATCTTGAATATCTTAATACTTCCAAATTTGTTTTTTACATTTTGATTTTTATAGAGTTATTTCTTTTTATGTTAAAATGTTTGCTTTTAGAATTTGATGTGAAACAAATTTTGATTATCGTTCTCTATTATTGTATTGTTTCTATTAATATTTTTCACCATTATGCTTCAAATGTAAGGATTGTTAATTTTTACCATCGTTAGGGGGTGGAAAAAAAGTTGATTATTGGTCTAAAATTGTCTTTAAAAAAATCTTAAATGTTGGGATTCCTTTATTTTAGCGACAATTAAATTTGAGCTTGATTAATTTTAAATGAAAATACCCTCAAAAAAGATGAAATTGAAAAAATAAATTATGTTAAAGTTATGGATTTTAGCAATTATATATGAAGACAATTTAAGCAGTAATGAAGATTATTAGTTTTCTTTTGATACTTGGTTGCACATTTATACTGATGGCTCAAAGTTTAATGTAAATAGTGTTAAACATAAGCTATAGTTTTGTCTGAGCATTTCTTGTTCTATCTTTCTCTAAGAACTGACAAGACCTTGTATGATGGTGCAATTGAGGCAATTAAAGTTAATTTGACCCATCTAACAGCTTGTCCATCCTTTTCTAAACAGTTTGTCATATTCTCAGACTCTTAAACAGCTACACTGACAATTACTGATGGTTGTCAAGCTTCCATTTCTTTACCTGTAATGCAGTGTACAGTTGTACCACAAGAATTACATGAAAATCATAAAATGGTCATAGTGCAATGGATTCATTATCATTCTTGCATTTGTAGAAATTAAAAGGCAGAAGGAGCTGGCCTTGAGGAGATATAGGTACTTATATATTGTCGCTACCTTTTGGTGACATTATACGAAACAACTACTTGGTTGCCAATTCAGCACATGCGACACATATGAAATTGGGGTTGCTAACTTGGCAATTTATGAATAGAGTTGGTGATTGTTGGGATAATACATAAGTACCAAGGTATATTACTCAAATTTAAAATGGCCAGGTTAATTATAAGACTTTATTGATAAATATCAATATGATCTTCAAGGGAAAGCAACTGACATAAATTAAAAAAAAGATCAGGACATAAGCTCTGGGAGAGTTTCAACTATATTCTCCTAGACTACTTTGAAAGCAGCTCTGCATCTGCCTTTTATCTAGCTACAATGCTTGTCCTTTTTGTTGCGATGGTGTGACAATGAATGACAGGCATCTCCTCTACTTCTCAGGGCTCTCTGAGAACAGTTTTTTAAAATAATTGGAGGCTAACAACATTTTAAGCAGATATCACAGACGATTTTGTTTAAACCTCTTTAAGTAAAACTTTTATCCTTTACATTTTTGGGTATTTATGTGTTATCACAACAATGCCAACATTCAAGATAACTCGCCAAGTTGGAAAACCTGATGTCACATATGTCTTATGCGCTGATTTGGCAACCATGTATTTCGTTTCATATAATGTTGTCAATATGATTGCAATAATACTTAATTAATCATTTTTCTTTTTGTGTGTCTCTTTGTGTAAATTATTATGTTGTGTATTGTATTGCATCAATATTGTATTTTTTATAGATTTGAATCTCTCTATGGCATAAGGATATTTGTTTCTGTATTACCAGCTAAATTGGAAATAAAAATTTTTTTAAAAAAAAACTATGAAGAAGTTGATGATGTAGGGAATGATTATGTAGATTTAATTGATAGTGAAACTGAAGAAATTGCTGAAATATCAAGTGATTAAGAGATGCTTATTGTCCACTCTAATTGTAGAAGAGTTTCTGTAATAATTTTTCAAGTTTAGATGATTTGCTTCCTGGAGAAATCCCAATTTGAAGAGAGGAAGCTAAATTAAATAATGATATGTGGTTTAATGAACAACCTGGTGCTTTTCTATCCTTTTACTTGTTAAAGGTATTCTATAAGGTAAAAATAAATGTAAGTGGCTGATAAAGATGCCAATTCTTGACAAAATTGCTCCTAGGAATAGATAAGATTAATTCCTGGATCAAAGACTTAGTCAATAATAAAGCTTTGAGTTTATTTTTTAACAATGAAATATTAAATGAAATTGTATCTTATATGAATCAAGAAATTGAGAGACAATTAAGTAATGATTCACACGAAAGTTCTTGGTTAATCTCATTCACAGAGAGATCTCTATTTAAAAAATTTATAAAATAAAATTTATTTACTGTGGTGAAATTACATTGATAATACCATAAATGTGGTTGTTTTAAAATTTTACCTTTTATGGTATTGAAGTTACATATATGTTAATAGAAAGCTTGAGCCATATTGTTTAGTATTCGATTTATGATTATTGATAGAATCCATTCAGTATAGAGATCCCTGTTTGTGGAAACTTTCTTTGTTGTGATCAGAGATCTTCTGTATATGAACGAGTGATTGTTTGTACGTTATATTTAAAGTTAATCTTTAATGATTTATTGTTGACTAGCCGTTACCCTCCCGCTTCGCTGGGTATTTCATGATGTTTTATAAATATATCTGTTTATATTCTGACAGACAGACAAAAATTTTAAAAATTGGTTTTTTGTTATGAGTATCGTATATACTTTTAGTGCATTAAGTAAAAAGCTGCTAATTTGAAATTACAAACAGACACTTCAATTTTATTTATTTGTATAGATATAGATTGGGATTATAATAATTATTGTTTAAATGTGACTAAAAATGTAAATAAAAAAAAAAAAAGAAAAGATTAAAACTAACCGTAAAACTTATCATTTTTTTGTTTCTTGCATTGCTTTTTACTTATGAAGCCTTGATTTATTATTTTTAAAAGTGCATCTGAAACAGCCGATGCTCTACTTAACTGAACAGTGAGATAACTATCATAAAAAAAATTATGGCACGTGTCAGCATATTATCATGTGCGCGTTACACTGTTGTGTCTCATGAAGAGCATCGGTCGCCAGTAACCAAAACAAAGACTTCATTAGCTCAGCTTGGCGTTCATCTTGGCATTCAGTTTCACGTTCACCCGTATAGTTTCCGTTCCCGTAAGAATACGGGAATAAAATATAGCCTATGTTACTCCCCGTTAATGTAGCTTTTTCCATTAGTGAAAGAATTTTTAAAATCGCACCAGCCGTTTCCGAGATTAGCAGGAACAAACAGACAGACAGACAAAAATTTTAAAAATTGTTTTTTTGTTATGAGTACCGTATATACTTTTAGTGCATTAAGTAAAAAGCTGCTAATTTGAAATTACAAACAGACACTTCAATTTTATTTATTTGTATAGATGAGAGAAATGGATGAAAAACACCCCACTGAACCACCACATTAATATTAGAACATTTCTTCTGATGATTATAATCTTTTGATAACCGAACAATTATTTTCTTCAATACATTATGCTAGAAATTCAATTTAAAATTTGTTTTTTAACATTTTACTTGTTATTTTTGACATTTCGGGGGTTGTCATTGGAGCCTAATTCAAAACTAAAAGATTCATCACCAATTGCTCTTTGTTTGGTTTTTCACATTGTGCTAATAAAACAATCAATCTGACAATTTTAGAAGGGCTTCAATAGAAGTGCCCCCCCCCCCCCCAAGAAGACTTTTATGTAAATCTAGCAGTCATTTTAATATTTTGAAACAAAAAAGGAAAAATATTTTGTAGAAAGTCAAATTGTATATCTTTTTTTTTTTTGTAGTATACAATCATGAAGCTGGCATTTGTAACTGCTAAGAGCAATTTCTTTTCTACTTAGAAATATAGACATAATTCTCCGTTTTTAGATGAAAAGTAATTTACACTCAAGAGTCAAAACATTATGACCACCTGTCAATAATGAGTTGGCCCACCTCTGGCGTGCAACACAGCTTCAACCCGCCTTGGCATGAATGCCACAAGTCCTTGGTAGATGGCTAGAGATAGATTGTACCAGATGTTTAAGCAACGGTCATGCAAATCCGAGATATTGCGAGTTGGTGGTCTTTGAACTCTGAGCTGCCTTCCCATCACATCCCAAATGTGTTCTGTCGGATTGAGATCCGGTGAGTTAGGCGGCCAGGACATTAATTGGAATTCAGCATCATGTTCCTGGAACCACTCCAACACAATTTTAGTCTTGTGACACGGGGTGTTGTCCTGTTGGAACATTCCATTTCCAGCTGGAAAAATACAGGCCATGTAAGGGTGCAACTGGTCTACAATGATGTTCAGATACCCTGTAGCATTCATGGTCTGCTCTACTGCAACCATGGGTCCCAGAGATGCCCAAGAGAACATCCCCTAAAGTATAATACCGCCACCACTGGCCTGTGTATGACCTACTGTATATTGAGGGAGCAACTGTTTGCCTGGAAGACGGCGTATCCTGAAATTGCCATCAGCGTGATGAATGACAAACCGTGATTCATCAGACAAGGCAACTCTCTCCCACTGATCCATAGACCAGTGGCGATGTTTCTGGGCCCAGCCCAGGCGCAGTTGGCAATGACGCTTGATCGGCAAAGGCACACGAGTGGGATGTTTACTGCGTAGCCCCATATCCAACAGTGTCCTCTAAACAGTGTGCTCTGATACTGTTCTACTTGGCCCTGCATTGTATTGGGCTGTCAGCTGAGCCACTGTCTGGCTCCAGTTTTGCTTCACCATGCGAGACAGTCCCCTACGACCTTTTTCTTTGATAGCGTGTGGACGTCCAACACCATGTTGTCTACTGCTGGTTTCACTGTCATTCATCTACTTGGCATAAGTACTAGCAACTGTAGATCGCGAACAACCTACGAGTCGTGCAGTTTTGGAAATACTTGTTCCAAGCCTTTGAGCCATTATAACCTGCCCTCTATCAAAGTCGCTTAGATCCGCAGCCTTTCCCATCACACACAGAAGTAAGTGAAAGAATTATTCTTCAGACCCTCCAGCAGCAGTTAAATACCACTTCCACCTGATCACGTGCCTTCCACGTCATCCAGGTGAGTTCATTGCAAAATATAGGGGTGGTCATAATGTTTTGGCTCTTGAATCTATTGAAGAGAAAAATCACATTGATAAACAGAGCAAAAAAAAAAAAAAAAAAGACTTCCTACTGGTCTTGACATGTGTATCTCTGGTTTAAAGTAAATGCACACTCTCTCTGTTGAGATATTAAATGTGTTCAAATTTTTTTGTTGTAAAAGAAAAGAATAAGATTTTATATTTCAATGACACAAATTTCATTTTCTTCAATTAGTGTTAAAGAATATGACTTGGGCTTCATTAGACTTTTCGGTACCTTAATGTTAACATCCCAGGAGTCAAATTTGCACCATGTGAATCGTGCCTTTAAGGATGTCTTAAGACTTTTTGAGGCCCTGGGCCCTTATACAAAAGTAGGCCATACCTGTGATCTTTAAAAGTAGACAGTTTATAGCATGCCTTGTCAAATACTGATACAAATGGTAATTTGAAACAAGAAATGTGAATAAATCACAATCTCACAAACTTGTTTGACCGAAGGCCACATTTTGACAAAATGAATTGAATGATTGCTTATGTGGCAGGGCTGTTTTTAACTTCACCAGCACTCTAGGCACTTTAAATTGTTACACTGCGCCCCCCACAACTTTCAGAGCACTGGCCCCTCCTTCAGTTTTTACCTTGCCAGTTTTGGTTCAGGAGGGATTTTCCCTTTACTTAAACTCTTATTTGTTTTTGCTCTTTGGTGAGTCTTTCCATTATCCACTACCTATAGACCTTCTGCATCCGGGACTGGCAGCCTTCATAAGGAAAATGTAGTGGCATGTTTTGACACTCTTGTTCACATTTCTTACCCCTTTTTTTGTAAATTAGTACAGTAAATTGATGAAATTGTTTGTAATTACAATATAGAGTACACATTAATTTATGAAATGTTTTCAGCTTGTTTATTTTCATCTTTTTCTTTGCTTATCATTTTATTATATTTTGCTTTTAGACATCCTTATTATTTGTTGAGTCACTGTCACTATACTTGTACAACAAAGGTTTTCTCCGAGTTTTGATCTTTGCAAAATCGTTAATGACATCACTGTAATCAAAATTCATTGTAATATCATTTTGAGTACATAGCAACCTCAAACTGTTAAACATTTCTTTTTCCATAGTAGATCTCATTTCAGTCTTTACTCTTTTAAGGGAAGAAATGCTTCTCTCATGATTCGTTAGGGGGTGGTATGTTCGCTGTAATTTTAATTTCTCTCTCTTTTTTTTCGCGCTCCAATTTTTTGTGCCCAAATCTTTTGCACTCTAGGCAGGTGCCTAAGTGGAAAAGCTGGCTTGGCTTATGGCACTAGGTCTAGGCCTAGACATGAACAACAGTCATCACATGATACTGTTTTGCCATTTTTGCCAGCTGACATGCAGTTTGAAAATCCCTGTTTTTCAGAAAATATGTATGGGAATAATGTTTGACTATTAAAATTATTGAGATCAGGATCTTATTAAGACTGAGTTGAAAACGAAACAAGGCCCCCAAGGACAGCGAGGCCCATTTGGTACCCTTAAAACTTTCCTGCATGCTATGATATCATATTAACAAAAGATAAAAACAAACAAACAAGAAAAAATTCTTACTCATGTGATTTATAAAAAAAAAAAAAAAAAAGAAAAAACAGTATGAGATTTTGTTGGAAACTTGCACAAAATTTGGAAATTTGGTGAAATTTTGCCGAGGGTGGTGTCATTTTGTAAGTACTGACTTTTCGAAATAGAGAGATGCTCTCATACTAGTATCATATTCAGTTTTGATTTATATTTTATTTTAAAGTTTCATTCTTTTTCATATCAAATACATATTTTATTTTGCATGGATTGTGCATTTATTAAATGTTTCTAAATTTTAAGAATTCAAAATTATATATATATATGTCACCATTGGCAAGTTACAAGTCATCTTATTATTTTATTCCATGATTATGTGATATGTTTTTGAGCTGTTGAATGAAGGAGTCATCATTTGGTATTTGGGTACTCCACTTTATTTGACAATCACCCACATATATAAAAAAGAACTGGATTACATTTAACGTTTCAACATCACAGAAAGCAGGCAGTGGTGGGCGATATGATGGGGGCAAACAGCCAGCTGTCAACTGAAATCTCTCTGGAAACGGGAGCTTTTATATGAAGCGGCAACCAGAAGCTCTGAAACCCGCATGATATCCATGGACAGAGCTTGTAATTATTGAAAAGATATTGTGTGATGAAAACTTACTTAACTTTATTTTAAAAATTGAAGAGCTGTTAATTTTTTTTAAGAGATACATAATTAGGGTTATTCCCATTAGGCAGGTAGCTAATAATTATTTACGTGAGAGTCCTGAAGGGTAAATAAAGACCATTACAAATTAAAAAGTTGTTTAGATGAAATTAAAGGGAATTATTACACACATATATATAGTCAGACCATGATTTAACGAATTCATGGGGATCAAACATTTTGTCCATTAATTCGGGGTTATTCGTTATATCAAGTCCAAATAAAATACAGCTTTTTTGCACTTATCTTTTGGAAATTCTATAATAAGAACGTACATAAAAAAATATCTATAGTTAGAAACTACACATTTATTATTCAACAGCTAAAAATACCTTTAGTGAATTTTTTTCCACCAGTTAATTGGAAATTTTAAAATACCAAGTTATAGTATGTACAAATTTTTTTTATTCCCGGCTCGAAAAAGTTCTTTGATTTTGTGCAGAGAAGAAAATACTGTGTTATTTACATCCTGCTACATAAGGTATATTTTTACAGTTACCAAAGTGGTCACAGTAGCCTAGTGGTCAAAGTAACAAACTTGTGGCCTGGGGGTGGGGTATGTCATGAATGAGAGCCTAGTCCCAGTGAAGACCTGCCATGTAGGGGAGTGATGCATGTTAAATTTGTTGAGGCTCAAACGTCCTCCCATTGGTGTGGGATGGAAGTTAGGAGAGGGAAAGGGGTCACTTGGATCATGGTTCAAAATTACAAGGTTTGTTGCGAAAAGCCTTCAAGTAGTTAAATAGTGCAATGTTAATATTTACTCACTCACTTTAAAGTTCCCTAACAAATGTGAAGCATTAGAAAAGGTAACATTTTTGATAGGAGTTTCATTTTCAATTTCTGCTTCAGAATCGCTCTTCATTACCTCCTTCAAATCAAGAGTTCTCTAAACTTCAGTTGCACAGACAGACAGTCCATCATCAAATGTCACATTATCATTAAAATCTTACAGCAGGGGTTCCCAAACTTTTTTGTCTCGTAGACCCCTTGCCATGTTTTTCAGTTTGGTTTAGACCCCTGCTTAATTAATATTGAATTTTTGCAAATTTATCAACTTTAATGTCTTTTTGACAGCTGGTACCACTTCTCCTACATTAAAAGAATTAAATTTCTAACTGTAATGAAGTATAGTGTTTAAAATTTTAAAAAGCACTTGTTAATTAATTACATTAAAAATTCATTAATAAATAAAACTGTGAAATAAACTAAGTAAGCAAGAAATTGTTTTAATGGGAGGGATGAACTCTAGCACACTACAATTTCAAGTTTTCAACATTCGGTATCAATCTTGTCTGGTTTAACCTTAAATCTCCTCTGTTAGTAGTGTCCAGTTTTTTTCTTCTTTTGTTTTGTTTTTGTTTTGGAGATTGGCAGTTGCGCTAAAACTGCTTCACACTGGGAATGAAAAACTTCCTCGCAGTTCCTTCCATTAGTCAGGACAAGTAACAGGTTTGACTTTTTAAAGCCAAAATTGCTGGCATCCTTTTCTAAACTTTAAGATTTTCGGTAGTGCTTATTTACGATCAGTTTCTATTGTAATGTAAAACTTTTTTCAATATGACCATATGAATTCATTGTCTACTGTGGTATTGCCTTAGTCAAAGTATTCTCAAACCTGGTTTCAAAATCTGAATAACAGTGCATTTAAATGTTGAATGTAGGTTAAAACGTTATGACAAATTGTCTGTGACAAATTTAGAAAATTTGGGACCTCTAGTATTATACTTCTTTAGCTTAACCCAGGAAAGAAAAGCTGAAATGGTTCTTGTTTGAATAAAATTTATGCTGTTATCTTCTAAATGCAGATTAACCTCATTATAAATGTAGTAAATAAATCTGTTAACAAGGGAAAATTTGGTTTCCACTTGATTGTAAATTTTCTTTTAAAATTAAAGTCACAATCTAGTTTAATGAGAGCCACTATCATAGACCTCATGGACCCCCAAATTAATTTTTGGCTGACGTAGACCCCTTGAAGGTCATCTTAGACCCCTGGGGGTCCATATAGACCACTTTGGGAATCACTGTCTTAAAGTATCCCCTGTGTTGTGGACTTGGATGAGGTAAGAAACGAATTTTCTGTCCTATTCAAAACTCGCACAATAGGTTACACTCATTATTCCTTTGCACTTGTAAGTTCTGCTAATGGTCTACATCCTCTCCCTTTGAAATTCACAACAAACAAGAAAAGTCTTACTGTTCTGGACAAAAAGGATGTGTCGTTTAAAAAGATGTCCAATTTTTTCTAATCCAAGCCAATGAAAAAAATTTGAGGCTGTTAAAATAATTTGTTAATTCTGAGTTTATTATTTGTTAAATATGGGTTTTTGCCTTCATTTTAATCAGGGAAAGAGAAAAATTTGTTTAAATCATTAAATTCATTAAACGGGTTTGTTAAATCAGAGGCCGATTGTGTATATCTATTGTTACTAATGTTAAAATAAATAATTCATTTCTATATTGGTTTTAAAGTAAAATATCAAGCAAGAAAGTTGTAAAATAGTAAAAGACGAGGATATCCATGGTAATATGTAAGCAAATTTTTAGGCTTGTGACTAATATATAAATATATTTATATAAAGTATATATACTGTAAAATCCACAGCATATAATATGCACCTATACTTTCAAGCTCTAATTTTTAGTTATATTCGCCGTACAATGCTCACTCCCTTTTTTACAAAGAAACTTTAAATGTATGTGCTTAGTGTTCTTGTGTCTTGAAGTCATTTATTTGAGATACTTTCCAAAGTTCTTGAAAAAAAAAACTGTATTTCTAGAAACACAATCCTTTAAGTTCATAAGGTATGCCATTTCTTTTAAGTAAACATCATTGGGGGGGGGGGGGGTGACATATGTAGAAGCACACACCCATGAATTTTGATCTTATTTTTTGTGTTAAAAGTACAAGTTATATGCTGGATTTTACGGTAATCACTCTAAATTATATTTATAATTGGAAAGTTTTCTGGTTAAAGTAGTGTTTAGTTGTGTAATTTAAGTTTTTATTATTGAACATTTTAAACATTGCTTATATTTTATAAAAGCTTATGTGAAATATAAGCAATGTTGTTATATAAGCTTACATTTTATAAATGTTTGTCATATTTTTTTTATAATGACTATTTTCAAATATTTAAAAAAATTGTTTTTTTTCAGGCCACCAATTGGTCCTCCACCAGCCATGCCTGGGAGAGTAATAGCCCCTGTGTGTGCAACAGGTGCTATCGCTTACGATTCCTGTGCATCACCTATGATTCCTATTGTTCCAAATGCTTATGGTCTGATTGCTGCTCAACCAAATCCTTATATGCAACATCCATCTTTTACTCAACAAGTAAATGTTTATTATACTTTTCCCCCTCAGAATTTCAATATTTTCATATTGTTACTAAGGTCATTTATTACCATTTGACAATTTAATTTTTTAAATAAAAATTTCACCTTCTTGCTGCTATGTTTGTTAACATATCTGAGTCTTATAGACCCTAAAAGAGTAAGTTATTAAATCTTTCATCTACCCACAAACCTCAAGTTTATTAAATTCATCACCTCCAATGCATTGTAGAACTTTGGTCAAATTGAATAATATTTACTGATGCATAAACTTCTTAAAGACTAGTTAAAATATTTTTTTAAATATTTTATCTTCAGGGGCAATTTTATGCCCTTAAGAATTTTAAAGGAAATATTATATTCGCTTCTAAAATATAAATTTTAATTTAGTCATTCAAATTTTTTAAAGGCGTATTTCTTAATTTTTTTTAAAAAAAAAGATGTTGGTAATGGATGTCATTTATTTTTAAATAATAAGTATATAATATATAATTTGTACTTGGACAACCTGTTACATTTTTTAGGCCTTGCCTGAACTCATGTCAATGTTCATATCTACTACTTGATCGTGACTGTTGGGCAAAAGAAATTTTGTTAGCATAGCATTGCTGTTCAAACAATGAATATGCAGTGCAGTCATATTACAGTTATCTGGTCTACTGATTAAACATCTTTCAGGATGTCAGTTGAAATTTATGTTGATTATGCCTTATTTTGAATTTAAACATTTATACGTGTTTATGGTCATTCTGTTATTTTCTTATGATGCTTGGGCCAACATTTTTAAAAATAATTGCTAATAATACAGGTATTTCATAATAAGGCTTTATTTATGTTATTTTTGTGAAGAAAAACTTTCTAGAATTCTAATTTTTTTTGCTTAGATTGTATGAAATACAGTTTCATTCTTAACCAATGACATATTTATGTGTTCAAGTATAGGTATTGTATTCTGTATAACAATATTTGATAAATATTATTAAATAAATTTTAATGTAATTGTGAGGAATGCAGATGTTTCTTCTTTCTTTCCTTTTTTTTATGTATACTTTTTCTTTCTCAAAAAATGGACTCTAGATTCCAATTACAGTGAATTGACACATTCTTTTTCTAATTTTATCTTCTTCATGCATTTAATGTTGTTATTCACATGCATTTTATATGTGCAGGGATTTTAATTAATTTAAATATATTTTTTCAGAATATTCCTACTAGAGTGCCATTGATGAGTGCTATACCTGCAGTGCCTGGAATGTTTGTACCTGTAACTCCAATAAATGCTGGTTTAAGGTGAGAGGAAAAAACTTTTGTGGTTTTTAATTGCAATTGATAATTAGTTCTTCAAAAAAGTTATTTTGAATCTTCTGTGTAAATATAGTTTTAAACTAGTAAAATTCATAGAAAAATTAGTTTTTGTTTTTAGATCTGTTATATGAAAATTTTTAACCAAAATTTTTACTGTACAATGTTATTAATTAGGAAATCAATATTGTGAATTAATGGGTTAAAAAATTATTCTGTGTTATGGTGTGAAAGAAAGGCTTCTTTCTTCCTTTTGGAATCTCATCATTTTTTGAAACTGATTTTCTTTCTTTTTACTAGAGCATGTTTATGTTGTCGATTTTTGTGTACTATACCCAAAACTCCCAAATTTTTTTTGTTTTTGCTTTTGGACCCCATATACACTTATGTAATACTGCTGAACACAAAATATTTATTTGTAGTATTTTTAAAATCAATAATTAGATAGTTCAGGAATTCCTTAATAATATAATTATTTGTAGGTTATTAAAAGTAATTATTAAACAATTTCAATATTATATAAAAAAATGTAAATTATAAAATCTGGAAAAGGAAATTGTAACATAATTAAAAAACAACTTATAAATTGAAAAATGAATTGAAAATTATGTTTTTTAAATTTTACCTTTTGAAGCTGTACCACTGGTTCTGAATAGGATTTGCCACTGATTATAGATACTTAAGGAAGCTTGGTTCAAAGAGGAATAACATTCAATTAGGCGATGTGGCCATGATAGCCTAGTGCTCATTGACATGAGCTGTTGGTTGATGTGTCCTGAATTCGATTTCTAGTGCCTCTGAGGACCCTCTGTGTAGAGTGGCTGGTATACGTTAAATCTGTCGTAGCTTGAAGTCCTCTTATTAGCCATGTGTGGTAGTTTAGAGAAGGGGATACCAGCTCTGGTATTATCCTTGTCTCTTGACAGTGATTCAAAGTTGTGGCTTGAATATACAATTTCTTTTCTAGTGGATCTTGTCAAAATTTCTATGAACCCCTAGAGGTTCGTATGACTTCTGAATGAAAATGCTATTCTGTATTATTTTGAAATATAAAGTTTTTTTCTTCAAATATTTCTAAAGTTGTACAATTTTTTATAATAAAGTATTTTTTAAATATTTTAGTAAAAATAAAATAAACTTTGTGTATTTTATTTTTTTTATGATAAAAATAGATTTATTATACTTAAATGATTCAAATAAGGAGAGTTATTTATGCTCTAAAAATGTAAATATCCAATAAAGAACAAGATCAGAAAAGCACTATACAGCATGCATTACTTCATACTTTTTAATGCTATTATTTTTTGGATAGCAATTTTTAAAAAAAGTTAAATTTTGAGTTGTTTTTAACTTATGCTTTTTAATAAATGTGCAAAATAAATATATATATATATATATATCTGAGTGTAAAATAATTTTTTCTGATAAAATCTCATTTGGATTTTTTGAAAAATATTTTTTATTTTTGTAAAATTTTTGAATTTTTTAAGTTCAAAGTGTTTTTTCTTTC
The DNA here is from genome assembly GCA_019973975.1 of Trichonephila clavata. Classification (NCBI taxonomy): domain Eukaryota; kingdom Metazoa; phylum Arthropoda; class Arachnida; order Araneae; family Nephilidae; genus Trichonephila; species Trichonephila clavata. Next base: position 21,366 of record BMAO01019057.1, read on the forward strand.
TTTTTAAATACCTTACTCCTGAGACAAACTGGAAAAAAAATTTTTTTTATCTAGAAGATAAACTTTTTTTATACATAAATTATTTAAAGTCCAAATTATAATGCTGATGAGTTAGTGCATGTGTTTTTAATATTTTTATTGTTGATCTGTCTAGTTTTTGTCAACACATATAATCAGTTTCCACAATAATTTTTATCATTAAAGGAATTTTATTTTTTCTTTTGATGCATCAGTAATTTCAAACAATACAATTTTAATTAAGTTATTTATCTTAATTTTCATTATCTCTCATTTTCCCCTAAAGTACTTTCAAATCTTGCTAAGGAGTTGGTATACTGGTGTTCAAAATTAAGAGAATTCTCAGATTTAGTCGATTTTCTCTAGGACAGATTTTAACCCCTTCGAAACTAATGTCACCTATGTGTGCCGGCATGAAACACTGTCAGCAGCCTAGCATCACGTATTTGTGCCACCTCTTGGAACGTTTTTTAGCAATAGATGGCATTATACATCCATAAGGTTTTAGATACTTGTAGATCTGACCTTCTTGAAATATTACTCACATACACTTGGTTTTTGTTTTATAAACATAACCACATGTACGTTTGTTTACATAACATTTATGTGTACATTTGTTTGTTGAATGCTGTATGACTGCTCTTCAAATGAACACATGGTTCTTGTTTATAGTGAAGATGAGAGATTTATTTTCGCTCAGGTTTGCAGTGTACTTTTTAATGGATAATTAGATCTGGTAGACAAAATTATTATTTTTTTGTACTTTTACAAGGTCAAAGCATCGAAAAGGTTTAACTAAACTTGGAATATCAGAATGATGCAAAATTTATTCTAAATTAGAATCTGAGAGTAGCGATAATGACAAATAATATCTTATGATTGTTCTGTTAATTGCGAATTTTATTATGATATTTCAGACATCTGAATACATTACATCGATTTAGGCTCTACTACACAAAACCCTCCGGCTGTGGCGGTATGCACGTGTTTGCGTCCTTCATCCCGAAAGGGTTAATGAAATTTGGTTCATTCATAGGATTGAAATAATGCAAAAATATAACCATTCAGTAGTCAATGACACATGCATGATCATGTATAACAGTTATAGGAATCGGAAGCTATGAAAGAGCAATTGCAGAATAGAACTTTAAAAAAAATGGGTTAATAGGGTGTATGGTCCTCTCTTACAGATGTACATGCCTTGCTCAGTGATTTTATTTTGGAAATGAGGGAGTTTAGGGTATTCTGTGGCAATTGGTCCCATTCATTTAGCAATGCTGTTTTTAAGCCTTGATTGGTTCTCAGAGAGGAGGGAAGTTAAGAATTGCAATTGCCGTCCCCAGAGTGTCCCAGACATGGACTGTACTATAAACCAGTTTGTTTCATTTCTGGAAGACATAGAATGTGAATACAATGATCTACCTTATTATGCAGAAATTCCATGGCTCACTCATTGAAATAGCAGCTACAGAATAGAACAAATTTTAAAAAAATGGTTAATAGGTGGTATGGATACAGATATACAGGTCTTGGACTGTGATTTTATACTGGAAACTAAAGAATTTGATTTCCTGTGTTTTTAGACCATAGAGGATTCTTTGAGGGAGTTTGTGAGTTGCAATTTCCCTCCCCAGAGCATCCCAGGTATGTTCTATAGGGATGAAACTTGGAGGTCCTATTGGCCAATCCATCTGGCAAATATCCTCATTTTCCATGAATTCGTTGATCAGATAAGCTCTGTGTGACCTTGCATTGTCATCCATTAAAATAAAATCAGGGCCTACTGCACCTATGAAAAGGCAAATATAGGATTCCAAAACCTTATCTCTATACCTCACAACAGTCACAGTGCCTCTTTCAAAGACATGGAGGTGTCTGTAGCCTTCTAACATGACCTGAGCATAAAGCCTCCACTGCTGTAATGTTCGATTTCTCGGACATTAGAGGGCAGGTCCCATGTTCTCTCCATATGAAAGTGTGATGAGAATCACTGGTTTGTGGCTGAACTGGGACTCATCAAGGGAAGAAAACAGTCATCTTTGGACTAAATTCATGACAGTCACATGATAAATATAAACACGTGTTCTGCATTGAATTCAAAATGGACATTAAACTAGCTCATACTTTTTATTCTATTTGTAAAACTTAGGTAAAATTTCAAATTGCATAGTTGGGTAAAGATGCTCAAGAGTTATAAAAAGAAATTTCTGCAAAAAGATTTTAAAATTAAAGAAAAAAAGTCTTGTTTTATACATGTACTTTTAAATAAAGCGACAAATTTTAATGTGAGTAATTTTTTTAAAGAAAAGCTTCTGTAAAAAGCGTAATTTGGCAGCAACGAAGTGCATGAACTGATTTGCTGAAAATACATAATTGCATTTATCGTGACTATGACGTCACATGTGTTTTTGAACTTGATTGGCTAAAAACACATGGTTTGAAATTATCATGTGATTATGACATCACATGAATTTAGTCCATTGCGATTCAGGCTCCAATCTCTGTTATTTCTGTACGGGTTTAAATGGACTCTCATGTTTGTAGAATTGAGCAGGAGGCAAACAATAGGTCTTTTTACAAACAGCCCTCTCGCATAGTCTTCTGGATACATTCACCCTTAAAACTCAGGTTTCTGTGGCCACATACTACTCAAAAGAAAACTTAGAAGTTGTAGCATCTCTGTTATGCCTCGCTATAATGAACTAATGGTGATCTTCTCTGATTGTTATGGCCCTTGGATGACCTTGCCTAGGCTTTCTCTCTACGGATCCGGCATCCTGAAACTGTTTTTATAAGTTGAACATGGTGCTGAGTGTTAAAATGAACTCTCTTCAAATCTGGATTTGAGACTAGCCTGCTTCTAGGCTACCCACAATTTGCCACCTCATTCCACCATCTGAACTTTGGTGGTTCCTTGTTTTTGCTGTTTGAATTGTAATTTTATCATTAGCTCCAACAACAACAAAAAAATCTCAAGAAATTCAGTAAGGTGTGCTGGTGAACAAAATGCAGGTTTTGGCATGTGCGCTTATAAATCCTGTTTCTTGACTAGCTATGCCCCCACACATGTATACATTTACATATTTGACACACAAGATATGCATCTTTGTTTCAAAGCTGTATTTTCACATTTCATTCAAATCTTTTCATGAATGACAAAATATGTAATTTTTCTTAATTTGGAATACCAGTGTAGTTTTGATATGGAACTTTTGTTTATTTTAATGGTGGGATATTTTTTCTTTCTTAATTTGTATAGTAATTTAACTCTTTATTTAGCTTTCAAGTATTTTGAGAGTGGAAATTTTTTAAAATTTTGTATACATGTGTATTTTTGTATATGTCATCACGATTCATTCTATTCTAATATATTTTTCAAATATTTATTTATAATTTAAAGATTTTCATAACTAGAGTATTTTGTTTTCATAGAATAATAAAGTAGTTTACATTGTTATAAAATTTGGTTTCAATGTGAAGTTTGTTATATTTTTGTTCAGTCATCCAAATGTGGATCCAGCTAAATTACTAGAGGAACAAAAAAGGCTGGAAAAAGAGAGAAATTTTCAACTACAACAGCAAAGATTAAAGCAGTTTACAGTTGCTGGTAAAAAGGGAAGCTTAAATGCAGAGAATCTCATTGACAGTATGTTTGGAAAAGTACAACCAAAGCAAAGTCGCTCTGTAACCAATTCATCTACAACAACTACTAGTAAGCAACATAATCATTCAACTTAGTTTTGCTTTTATATCTGTGAAAATATATATTATTTAAAATAGTTATTAGTTTTATCTATATTTTAAAATCTTTTGTAATGCAAAAATAAATATTTATCATAACCTTTATTATTGATAGAAATAATATTTTAGTACAGAAGAATCTGAGTAATGATTTCTTTTGAATGATCTTCAACTCATAATTTCAATGTTGGAAGAAAGATGAGCCATGTTTACTCTCCACCCTTAACTCAATGTGTAATGCTTATCTGCAGTAGATTTAAAAAAATAGCTCTATTTCACTTACTGTTAATGTAGCTGATAGCTTAAGAACTTAAATATTTTAAACTGATTTTATTTCATGAAAAAATTAGGAGAGAAAAAAGGCTGTATAATTCATTTTAAATTATATTCATGAATATTATTTTGAAAGTATTAATAAATGAAAGTATTAATAAGACAGAGAAAACACCTTCATTATTTTTATTTAATTTTTGCCTTTTAAACATTTAAGATTTGCATCAAGATTGTATTTTTTTAATTGTACGATTCATAAAATTTATCCGTAATTATTTTTTTTCTTGGTTGTTAAGTGTAACTTCATTTTTTGCAGTCATTTTAATTTTTATTAGGCTAGATGTTTTCTGTACTATTTTTTTTCTTCTCCTGGCTGCATTATTAATTCAAAAATAACATGTAACTAAAAGTACCAATGCAATTTTTTTAAGATTCATATTTTAAGAGAAAGAGGTTAAAAATAATTTTATAATTATTTTTTAAATTTAAAAAAAAATTGTTTTACATAATTTTAAATGAAATATAATTATAATGTTTATATATAACTTTTTAAAAAAATTTCTGTTTTATTAATAACTTGTTTTCCAAGAAAATTATTAACAAATTAAGCTGTATGTATTGTTTTTTGTAATTTTTATAATTGTTTTTATTATAAGATATAGTATAATTAGTTGGTTTGTAACATAATTAGTTGGATAATCGATATTTATGCTATTCTATTGAATTTTAACTTATTTTAATAATTAATGTAGTTTCTAGTGAGCCAATGAAACCTATACAACCTGCAGTTACAGTCTCTCAAGCACCTTCTGTTCCTGTAGCTGTTCAAGAAGTTCCTTTGAGTGTACCTTCAAATCCTCTAAGGACTAAAAAAGGTAATCATTGTATTTATTATTTTAGACTGGACTGTATCCTTAGTCACAATGCCTATCATTGATTTGCAAGATACAGTTTTTTAGTATTATTTACTATTATCTTCCTTTTAATTTATCATTAGATTTCAAGGGCTCGTTTCTTAAAAAAATTAAACTGTGATTATTTGTAAAATACGTTTTTTCTTGAAATTAACAACACAAAAGTAAGAAAAATAAATCTTTCTATTTACTTTGTGGAGTTCATAAAAATCTATTAAAACTTGTAAGAATAATGAGCTATTGAATAATATGCTATTTCTGAACTTCTAGATTTTGAAGTATAACCCCACCTAAGACACTTTATGTCCAAATTTTGTCATACTTGGAAGTTTTTTAGAATGAGTTTACTCTTATAATATTTGAAAAATGTACGACCTGTTTGAAAAAAAAATTGCAAAGTTTTGAAAAGGACAATTTTAGCTTGAAAATAGATATATTCTTTACCATGTATATTTATTATTTCTTATGAGAAAGTTTTGAAAAATGAATTCATCTTTTAATAAAATATATAATATTGTATTTCATATGTCAAACAATTAAATTTTTTCTTTGATTACATATGGCAATCCTCTATGATTAGGTTTTTATTGTTAAAGTTATTGTGTTAGAGACCTCAATCAATAATTTTATTTGCTATCTTATACAAAAATTTTAAGTGGAAAAATCATTTGACCCCAAAATTTTTCAAAAAGGAAGCCAAATGATGAAAGAACATTCCTTGAGATAACACATAAAAGACTCATAGTTATCATAAAATACTTAATACAAACAGACATATATTGAACAAAGTCGCTAAATCTCGAAAAAAAAGTTTATGTGGAAAATTCATGAAATAGAGATTCATCTTTCAATATACTTTATATTCTTGATTCCAGGAAAACGTTCATATAAAAGAAATTCGCAAAATAAAGGTTTGTAAAAGGGAGGTCCGGCTGTTATTTGATTTGATTTCAATTCTGTCTTGAATATCTGATGTCAAAAAAGTTACTATAATACATTAGTAGATTGATAAAATATTGCATAATTTTTGTCTAGTTTTACTTTAATCCAAAATGAAATTGTCAGATAAGTTTATGGCTGTCATATATTTTTGAAAATCTAAGTTCATTATTGCTGAATGCAAGTATTTAAAAACGATCAGATAACATTCACTAGCAACTAAAACAGTTGTTTTATAATAACTCCTTCCCATGTTAATATTTAAATTATTTGTTCAATTCAGTTAAGGAATGGTAGAGAAAGAAAAAGTTAGTTTAAGGAAACTTGCTTACAAATCACTCATTCTTGAATCTTAAATGTATGAGAATACAAATAAATGTCTTTTCACAATTTTCTTTTCTTTTTTTTTTGTTGCCATTTTTATAATTTTTATCAGTTTATTTATATACAGTATTACCTGCGACTTATGCTGCCCCAATTTATGCAAATTCAGAGTAAGCAATTTTCAAATCTCTTCGATTAATCTTTAGTTTGTTGTTCTTTTGGGAAAAAACTGAAACTCAGACGGAATCAATGCCAGAGCTTGCTGAAATTGATAACATGATTGAAGAAATTGTCAATCTTGCCAGGCAAATAAATTTAGAAGTGGATAGTGATGATGTTCAAAAAATGTTAGATTTTCACAATCAATAGCTGACATTTGATGAGCTAGCTCATAGAAATGCATAAGCAAGAGCAATCATTGAAAAAGAATCTTTAGACCAATTTTTATCAGAAAAACAAATAACAATTGGGAATTTGACTAAAGGCCTTAGTTTAATTGAAGAAAGGGTTGCAAAGTTAAGAAAATATAGGCTCCAACATAGATCATATTTTTTCAACCAAACAAAGAATAAAAAATTCTTAGCTTGCTATGAGGAAATTTTTTTGCAAGGTAAAAAAATCTTTGAATCAGCAGACTGCTTTGTTCTTATGAAACCTTTTATATCAAAGTAACTTCAGTTTGCAATTGTGTATTTGTATTATCTAAACTTTTATTAAACATTGTTTTTCAAAATTATTATTTTCTTTGTCCCAACTAAAAATAATTTACATTTATTTATATGCAAAGTTATACCCCAACTCACTCAGTCCTACCTATTGTGTAAGTTTAGAGTATAACTATATTTTAATGTAAATTTTGTTGAAATCTTTCTTTGTTTCAGAACTAGAAGCCATGATGCGAGAATGTTCTGATTTGAGTGGACCTCAAAGGGCTAGTAAATTTTCTAAACCTTCTGTGAAGGAACTTGCACCATCAGCTCAACAACGATATACATTCACTTCTAGTAACAAATCTGTGGATTGGAAAAAGCTTCAAGGCTTAGATGAAGTATTTGTTACCAAAAGACCTCGTAAGTTTTATTATTTATCAAATGGTTAAAAAGAATCGGACACAATTATTTTTTTTTATAAAAATGTAAAGTGAAACTTTCCAAACCAGTTGGTCATATTTTATACTATAAAAAATATGTTGTTCAGGAAAAATATTTTTCAAACATGCTTGACTTGTTAGTTGTTGCAATTAAAATTATGTAATAAAAGAGAAATGTGCAAAGCTCCTTGCTAGAAAATACCAGCAGTTAATAACTTTCAAATGAATGCAGAAAAAAAATTGCCAAGCTAACAACATTGAAAATAAATGGTACATATGAAAAATAAATGTTAAATTACAAATAGCTAAAATGTTCTACACAAATACAAAATTATATTCATGTATTTTTAAAATTTTATGTTTAGTTTAGCATTTTAGATAGTTAAACAAATTGTTAGTGAATGTGGTGTTTTTTCTTTTTGTTTCAATGGAATAATCAAACTAGAAATATTGAATGGATCATAATAATTTTCTTAATCATATTTTTCTTTAAGTTTATTTTAAATGAAAATATTTTTGAGTTGAATGCATTCTTTCTTTCAAAAGAGAAACATTTTAAAAAAAAATTAAACAATTTATTATAGCTACCATTATGAAACAATTTTAGATCTGATTCTAAATTTTAAATCTTGTTTTATATGTATGATTAGTGCAGAATTTACTCTTAAAAAAATCAATTCTATGCACTAGTGTTTTTTGAAACAGTTTGTTTAACAGAGTAACTCAATTTCTTATTAATTTTTTTTTCAGTTTAATCAATCTGTATTCCATATTAACTCAAATTATAATAGGCTAAAATTTTAAATTTGTTACAAATGCAGTCAAATTTATTTCATTCTGTGTTACTGTTTACTACTATTAACATTTGTTGGTTTAAGGGATTTTTGAAAAAAATTTTCTACAGGATTCCCACCATGGTGCAGCAAGGAATATGTACCTGAATTATTCAAGCAAATTGAAGTAATTGTAACTAATAATGGTGCAACTGTTCCTGACACTAAATTGTTATTTCCTATTTTGTTATCTTCTGCACTTCCTCAACAATTATTGGGGCATATTTGGGAATTAGTAAATCAATCTGCACCAGGGCAACTGACTGTTGAAGAAATGTATGCTGCACTCGCCTTAATAGCTGTAGCACAGGTAATACCTGTTTTTTTAATACCTGTTTACCTACCAAATTTTGATTTATATTTTTTTCTGATTGAATCAGTTTCTGCTTTTTACAAAGATTATGGGCGAGATCAAAGCTATTTGGAGGTCTCTGCCTGAACATGCCTGGTATGCCGCTAAGTGTCTGGGATTGTTCCTGCAGTGCACCTGCCTTAGACTTGCTCAGACCACTTTATCTAGACTTAGGACTGGTCACATTAAGAGCTTAATATTTAATGGGTCTGAGAAGACTTATGCTTCTTGCCACTGTTTGGCTATGGCTTCTCCCTCCCATATCATTGCATGCATTGGTGCCTCTGTTGGGCAATTATTGAAGGAGGAGGAGGTTGTTTTTAACTTAATTAAGCGACACGGTCTCCTGCACTTGGTCTAGTTTGTGGTCTAGGCCAAGTGGATAAGAGCAACAACTACAACAACAAAGATTATAAATACTTCAAAAGTAAATTTTAGCACTAGTATTCTTTTTGAATAAAATTGGGTTACCAAATATTTCATACATATTTAGAAACAATCCAGAAATGGTTCAAGCTTGTAAAACTGCTTCAATAAGTGGAAGTGCACTCACAACTTCTACGTATGAAGAAGTGAGTATAAGCCACTGAAGATCTGCACATTAAATCTGTTGAGGCTTATAGTTTTCACATTAGTAAGGCATGGAAGTTTGAAAAGTTTGGTTCTAACTCAAGTGTCATCCTTGTCATTTGACCGTGGTTCAAAACTGCAAAATACAGTGCCAGTGGCCCTCATAATTTCAGGGTGCAATGTTTATAAACAATTTGTCAATCAATCCTCTATATCTTGTATAAAGGACTGTTTATATATGTAATGCAGAGGTCTCCAACCTTTTTTTTTCTCTCAAAGCACATTCTAGAATATCTGTTGGATGGCAGGCTGCATTTATTTTTTTAAGGGGAATTTATAGTTGTGTAGAGTTAGTAATATGTGTACATAATGTAAAAAAAAAAAATTCCAAAATATGAAACTTAACATGAAAAAAATGTTTTTTTTTTTTATCATATGCAAAATAATTATTTAATAGTGTTAAAAAAATCTACAAAGTATGAAAATTCTTTGTAAAAAATACGAATATCAGTCAATGTGATATTTGGTATTGCATTTCATTGAGGCTATTGCTTTGTAATTAGGGGCATATGAAGATATTCCTGCTTGGTAGCAATTTTCAAGGTGTTCATCTGAAAGTGATCTGTACTTTGATTTTATGATATTCATTGTTAAAAATATTTCCCTATTTATTTTTATACCGTGTGTGTTAAAGCTATTAGATTATTAATTTTTAATCACCCAATTTAGCAACCCTACTCTTTGCATGTGAAATTAGGAAGAGAGAGGTAAAAGAAGTCGATCACATTTCGCTTTGTGCTGGTATCCATGTTCAATGCAATTTCTATTTGATTAAAAATGAGAAAATTTTCACACACAATTTTATTGAAATCTAAAACATTTTTCTTGTGATCACACTGAAGTGGGCTCAGGTTAAATGATTGGCTGACCCAATTGTGCCCACGGCATGAGAGCTCCTGATATAATGTTTATAAAGCATGTAATCAATGGATAATATGCAAGAGTTTTGGAATTTTTTATTTCTAAAAACTGAAGAAGTTTCTTTATGTTTGAGACATGACTTAACATCCCATTGCATAGATAAGCAACAATTTGTTTCTTTTCATTGTAAATTAAATGCATTCAAAAATGATTGTTTTTGTCTTAATTCTACCCATGATTCCTTTTATTATCTCATGTAATTTTAATATAAAATGTTTCTTAAAATTTTTTTTTCTGTTTTATATATTAGCCCAAACTTCAATAATTATATGTACCATAAAATCTGGCATATAATGCACACCTATACTTTAAGCTAAATTTTTTTAAAGTTTTAGGCATATTTGCTGTATAATGAGCATCCCCTTTTTTATGAAGGAACCTGAAATGTATGTGTGGAATGCTCTTATGTTTTAAAGTCATTTATTTGCGGTATTATCTCAGGCCTTTGAAAAAATAGTATACTTCTAGAATACAACCCTTTTAGCTCATTAGGCATGTAATTTTTTAAAAATAAAAAGTATTTTGATATATGTAGAATAATTTTTTATGATTATCTTTTATATTTGAACCCATCCCTTTTATACCCAGTGTATAACATGCATCCTTAAATTTTGATTGTATTTTTGGTGTTAGAAGTGTTTGTTATGCGCCAGATTTTATGGTATGTATAATATAGTTATGGTTATTTTTATTGCCTTTAATTAATCATGTTGATATTTTACTGTTATAACCATATTGTATATTTTTAACCCCTTCTTGGTCAGTATCATATTTCATACATTCATTATTGGTATGGTTGGTGTTGCATGCCATGTGATGAAGAGGAAAATGTCACTTTTGAAAATGAATCTTTTCCTACTTACACATCTGTTTAAATTTAGCTTTTTTTGTTTTTCTGAATATTTCTTCTAGATGATGTGATTAATCTTACTATCTTCATAATTTTTGCAGGGAGAATGCCCCCTATGAATTGGAAATCAAAATCATTTTGTACTTTCTGTAATTTCACTTTCATGGGTGTTATTTTTGTGTGTCAGAATAGCTTCTATGGTGGATTTAGGAAGTGATTTTAAGAATTTAATATCTCTTGGAAGATGCTAATTCTAATTTATCAAGTGATAGTATTCATTCAGAATCTTATGATTCAGAAGACAAGAATTTAATCTTGATAAGGGTGGAAGAAAAAACTGTGTTGTACAGTGTTATTAATTACTATTAAGTAGTGTAGATATTTATCTTAAACACCTCAAATCATTAGCAGAAACATATATATAGTATCAGAGTGTACATTTTTAAATTTAAAGCCTGGATGCATATTGCAAGGAAAAACGGGGATCAATGAACACTGGTTAATGAAGCAAAAAACTGCTTACTGACAAAATTATTTTACATTTTTTTGAATTTAAGGTAGAATATTTTTTACTTGACAGCATTAAAAAATATGCTTTTTTTGGGGGGTTAGATAATTGAAAAAAAAAAGTCTGACCAAGAAGGGGTTAATGCCAAATTGGGAAATTTTGGTCTTTTCCCTGCAATATTAGACTTTTATATGAATAAAAGCCAAGTAAAAAAAAAAAAAAAAAAATTCATTAAGAAAATTTAAAAAAAAAAATAAAAAAACCTCATATGTGCTTATAACAGTAAAGTATCAAATTTTTTTGATGCATTCATGGTAGGCTTACATTCTTGATTTTTAAGGAATTAGATTTGATTCAAAATACATCTTTTGACACTGCATGATATAATCTAACTATTGCATTTGCATGATCAATAGTAAAACTTGTAAAATTCCCTCTGATATTCATTGCCCTTCTCCTATTTTATTATTTTGAATGATTGATTTTCAAAATGTGCTCATATATAATTGTGCAATCATTGTTTTGACAATTAGATTACAGCATTGTATTCCTTACATTATGGAGGAATTCAGATTCATTGAGTTGGATCATATGCAATATAACATATTTGGTTAATGCTTATTGTTTTTTATTTAGGCTGGTCATCCTATTAAAACTGTTGATATTCTTCATAAACTACCTTCCTGTCCAATTCCTCAGCTTCAGTGTTTTACAAATCCATCTCAGCCTGTTCCTGCAGAAACTCAACTTCAACCTTTGAATACTCAACCTCAATCAGTGCCTCTCCCAGAAGAGAAGGCATTCCCTACTTATGCAGATGTAACTCCTTTTGATCAAAATACTCATTTAGTAGTAAGACCATCTGCAATCTCATTAAAAGATGTCAGTGGATCGGCAGGGATTCCAAACAATAGTGAAACTGGGAACAACTCAAAGAATGCTGATTCAAGTGGTGAGAGCTGTATTAAAAATGGTTTATGTTTTTCTTCTGAATACTGTTATTCTTATTATTTTAGTGCAATCAGTTGAATTGGGAACATTATAATGTACTTATATTATGTTTAGGAAGTAAAAATGGATTACTTATGTGGTTTATTTTTTTTTCTTTATTTTATTTTAACTGATTTGGTTTTACATTATTTCAGTTTAATCTGATTTTATTATTCATCTTTCATTTTATTTTATTCAATATGTGGCTGCACCAGTGAAGTGGTCTTGATCATGAACTTGTGTGTGCGTGGCAGGTGTTATCTCTTTCAAGTCAAAGGTTTGAGTCATGGCGCCTCTAAAGACCCATTATTTAGAGGGGCTGATACATATTAAATCTGTCATTAAAAATCCTCATTTTGGCATGGTAGGGAAGTTAGGAGAGTAGGTGTCAGCTCAAATGTTGTCTTTGTGGCTTGATCATGGTTTAAAGCAGGAGTGGCCAACCCACGGCTTGCCTTGAATAATTTTGCAGCCTACGAGATACATAACAACTTTACAAAATATTGCTATTTTGTGCAATATTTTTGATTTTAGTATTTTTTTGACAAATAAATCCCATAACTATTTCTATTTTATCAAGTTACTTTTGTTACTGCAATTTTTTTTAAACAAATTTTATTAAACATAAATTGCACTAAAACTTAACGAACTGCAACATCAATTGTGATGCACAAATACACGTATTGAGATTGACTTGCAAAATTAAGAGAAAAAGTTGAGAATTAAATACCTCACTAATTAAACAAATTGAACATTATTTGATTATTGTATTATTTTTATTATATAACCTATGTTTGTGTGCACATGAAGAACAATGAAAACACAATATATATAATACATCAATCTGTTTTAACTTTTCACTCCAATAAATGTAATGGGTCCAAATCTAATATAAAGATATATATTTTTATATGTGGCTCATGGTATTATAATCTTTTTCCAAAGTGATCCACAAGGTTATTTGGGTTGGCCACCCCTTGATTAAAGTAAAAGGATCTGTCACCAATAACCCTCATGTTGCTTAGAAGTATAATGTTTCTGAACAATCAATTGATCAATTTTATCTCTTGTACACCTTGAAAAAATACAGAAACAATCTGCTTCTAAATATTCATTTAAATTGCTTTTGTGCCAGATGTTGTCATGCAAAACTTAGAATTCTGACTTACATCTTTGAAGGGATGCATGATAGAAATTCCTAATTTGAATGTAAATCTGATCAAAAATCAATATAGGTTATGAAATGGCCATTCATTCATATTTAAGAATTCTAGATATGTACATTTTTACAATGCTGAAGAGATTAATTAATAATTATTAATTTCTGAAGAATTTTTTAATAATATTTTTAGACTACACATTGTCAAAAATAATAGAAAAATATTAAATTATAATTTTAGTAATTACTGTAAAGAAAGCACAAAAGATAAATAATAAAAAAGTAAAGCATAAAAGATATCTACAAATTTTGAATGTAATCAAAAGTGTACAACTATTAATTTTCCCCATTAAAGTTATTCAAGATCAATTTAAGCTGTTTTCCTTTAAAAATTTTTTATCTTAACAAATTTCTTAAACAATCAACATTTTCTTTTATTCATTTCTTTTCATTCATTTAATTTTATTTATTTAAATGTAAACTTCAAAATAAGGCATAGAGTAGGAAAACTGATTAATTGGAAACAGAATTTTTCAGTCGAGATTTCCTTGAAATTTCTCAACAATACTAAAGACAGAAGACATTTCTGAAAACTAAAGGCATGATTTAAAAATTTAGAAACTAGAAATAATTAAGAGATTTTACATGATGAAAACTCCCCTTTCGTGATCCTTAAATTATTAGACAAAAGATGCAACAAATTGATAAACTAATAAAGTAATTTATGTTTAATTTCTAAGCAATATGTTGGACAATTGGCATCAAATTCTTAGATTCTAGCAAGGATTGCTAAAAAGGCATACACACATCTCAGTTAAAAAAATTTTCAAAACAGGAATCATATTGCCAGTACCCAAGAAATTGTTACATTATTATTGCTTAACTGCAGTGGTTGTTGAAAGAAATATGTAAGGATCATTTTTAAGAAAATTATGTTACCAATATTCTTTGCTGAATATTGGTAAAGTTTGAAGAACTATTTATTAAATTATGTTTGTTCACATGAGATAAATGTATTTCTTAGATACCTGGGTAAAAATAAAATATTTGTTTTTTATTGATTCAGATTGTAAATTACCAAAAGGAACCTAGATCTTTTGGTGAAAAAATCAGATTAAGTTATTGGTTTTCTGTTGTTGTTGTACTTTAAACATAAATTAAGAAAATTGCTTAATGAATAGATTGTTAAAAATATAGCTTTTAGTTGGAAATGTGTGTGAAAAGACTTAAGTGTTGGGAAGACTTTTAATTGTTAAGAATAAATTTTTTACAGAATTATGAATTAAATATATAAAATAGGATAAGGTGATAAAAACAAACAACTTGTTATGGAGCATCCTTTAGAGAAAAAAAAAGGGCATAATATTCTAGGTTTTATATTCTGAAATAAATAAATATGACATATATTTATGTCTCTGTTTTAAATATAAAACATTTTTATATTTAAACTTTTTTTAATATATCTTGTATAAATAGTTTTTTTTAAAGATTATTAAGTGCTTTCTGATTTAAATTGAAATTTTTTTTGTCATTTTCGTATACTCTCAAATTTTACTACATTTATAACATTGTAAATTGTTCTGTAGCTCTCAAATTAGGACCCACATTTTTTCTCTAATCATGCATCCATGATTTGAAAAAGAGTACATGAGAAAATAACCAAATCATTGTTTTTACAGAAAGAAAGGAAACCTCTTGAAAAAGACTGTCTAAAGAAAAGACTGACCCTTTTTAAACCCTAAAGGATTTTACAGATCAAGCTAAGATTCAATCTAAAATCTCATTTATATAAAAATAATACATAATGACCCACTTTCTAGTATGAAAGATTAACTACTATTTCATTGATCTCTCCTTGGGACTCAACAATTTGCTGTAAAATTGCAGTTTAAGTGTAGGCTTTTTAATGTTAATAAATAAAAAAATTTTAAGTAAAAAATTTTTTTCTTCTGATGGGGCATCTGTGAAAAAGCATTCTTAAATTGGGATTTGTTTCTGTTATGTTTATGGGTTTAAAAATAATTAGATGCATATTACTTTTAAATTAGTTTAATCATGATATTCATGCACAGTACAATACACTTATATCTACAGAGTCATTTTATACATTCTAATTGTTGGTGTGGCATTTTTATATACGGAATGCTTCCATTCAGTTACAATTATTAATCTTTAACTGGTTGCAGTTAAATGCACCACAGTTTCTTTTTGCATTATGAATTAAAATGGAGGTTTGACCTTCCTTCAAAATCAAAAATGTTTTGTAATCTTATTGTCTTATTTATAAATATCAGAAAATGTTTATCAGGAATGTTTACTATTGAAAATTTTTTTTCAGCCTCATTAAAAACTATATTTTGAAATTATATAACGCTTTTAATCATGATCAGTGTTTATTTAGATGAGAGGTTTTTATTAAAAAATTGAGAAACAATTTCAACTCAATGGTGTAAAATTCATTATAAAATAAATATAAAACTAATGTTGGTTATTCAAAAGTTTTTCAATTTTAAAATTTTCTAATAAAGAATCATATAAATAGATTTTCTTTTACAGCTTTAGGGTTCATAAGCTCTCCAGATGACGAATTTGATGACTTCAAATCTGCCACTCCTACAGCTGTGAACTTTTCCATACATACACCATCATCAGATTCAGTGCAGGCTACTGATGACTTTGCTGATTTTAAACAAGCACCTCCTTTAAGTTCCTCAATGACTTTCAAAAAGGACCCTACCCCAGTAATAAGTGAAAAACCACCCGTGGAAGAACAAGATCTAATGTCTCCTGAAGAAGACAAATACAGTGTGTTTCGTTCATTGCAACAAGTTGAAAATGTTGATGACTGGGGAAATTTTTCTTCTGTTAGCAATGGTTTTGTAAGCAATACCCACATCAAACAATCAGATGTTGAAAAAACTAGTCAAAATGACAAAGCCATCCTTTCTGAGCTACATTCCAATCCTACTGTTCTTGTAACCAATAACAATTTTTTTGAAACAAATAGTTTGACTCCAGTAAATGTTGCCAAAGATGATGATGATTTCGGTGAATTTCTACATGCAGAACCATCAGTACCCACTGTAGATTCTGTAACTTCCCAATTAGAGGATCTAAACACGAACTTTGCTGACTTTTCCAATTTCAAAGAGGCAGAGTTCCATCAAGAGCAGCCAACCATTGGTTCAGCACATATGCCCCATCCTGATGATGAATTCAGTGATTTTGCTAGTAGTTTACCTATACCTTGCAAACCTGAACTGGGGTCAGAGTTCCTCTTCCGAAATTTAAAGGATAATATTTCTCTAGCTGAAAGCCAGTCTGTTTCTAGTCTGGAATTAGGGACTTTTGATGGAGGTGGACATAGTGGGGAATCTAAATCATCTCTTAGTAGGCAAGGATCTATTCCTAGTTTAGATTTAAAAAGTACATTCATTGAAGGGGTTGACAATGAGGACTGTTTTGGCGAATTTCAATCCCCTGTTACTGTGGACAGAGCATCTAAGTCACCATCTCCTGCTAAAGATGCAAAAGGACAAGAGAGTAGTAAGTATATGCATTTTTATTTTTGTATTGATACTTCCCCTGTTTCTTATTTCCAGTTATTTGTTTTAATTTATAAGTATTTTTTTAATGAAATCTCAGTTATATTTGATAAATAACCATCAATAGAAATGGAAAGGTGCTTGTATATTCTTGTAGGGAATTACCATAATTAAAGAGTGTACCAAATTCTGGTGGTCTTATTTTGGTGTTTCATAGCAATTTCATGTGTAATTTCTAATTTTGTTTCAGCAAATAGACTTGATATTTGTTTTGTTTTCTCTAATAGCATTATATATATTTATTTTCTCTTTTGGCAAAAGTTGTACCTGTAAAATTGAGGTTGTGAAATTTAAAACAAACTTATAAATAAAGTGAATATATTCTATTCTGGTTCTCTTAGTTTGTTAATAAAAAGGACACTTTTTTTTAAACATCTTGCTTTGTGTGCAAAACTGTCAATCACACATATAACTTAATAAGTTCTGACACAGGCAAAAGCCCCCTCAGGGGGCTCACCTTCTTTAGGTGAGTACGGGTGTCACAATCCCGAGGTGCCCTAGTGATCTTTTCCTTTTCCCACGGGGTTTACTGTCTTTGGTAAACACGGGCTTCACGAACCCGGGGTACCCTAGTGATCCTTTTCTATTTTTGATCCTCTTACTTGTCATTCAGTTTGTTCTTTCTTTCTCTCTTCCCGTCTAGACCACAGATATTAAAACAAATGTTTGGTGCAGTATAGCCGAAATCGGCTCTTGCACCAATAAACCCCAAAATCACTCACTCAGGCAAAAGCACTGCAGGTGTTCATTGAAAGATTGTTGGGCTCACAGGAAAATGGTACAATAAGAAGCACAGAGGAATACCTGGACACAATTTTGAATCATAATTTACTTGGTGAATTAAAAAATCAAGAAAATAAAGGGAACAGGTTTCTTTAAATCTATTCATAAATATGTTTTTTAAAACTTTTTGTTGATAACATTTATAAACCCTGTGCACCACAAAGTATCACGGGTACTTACAGAAGTAAGCATGAAGCACACATCACACAAAAAAGAAAGAATTTTGAAGTCATGAAGAATTACTACACAAAGATCCATGTCTTCTCCGTGATTCAAACCCAGGACCTACGGCATTGCAGTTAGCATCACTGTACCGGATGGGCAACTTTCATAAATATGTTGTGATGAAATTTCCTCTTCTAAAAAAACAAGATTCTGCCTTTAGACTTACTTGTGCATTTCAATGTTGTAATTATCATTCCAGTGAGAATACATTCATAAACCTTTTCATGTTTGGTCATAGTTGTTTATTTCTAATTAATCTTAATAATAAAGATATAAACTTCTGGACGCTAGAGTAGTCTAGTGGTCATGGTGAAATACTCAGGGCTTTTTTTTTTCTCTTTTTTTTGTGTTGCTTTTTTATTGAATTGTGAATTTAAAACTTGGTGCCATAAAAGACACATCTTGTGTAGGATACCCCTTTGTAGATCTATTGAAGCTCGTTGCTATGGTGTAAAAGTTTGGAGAGTCAGGAACCACAGTTTAGATATTGCCCTTGTTTATTGACAAAGGTTCAAAATTACAAAATTCAATGCCTGGTATGCTATGAAGCATTGCTATGAAGTGCAACATGAATAATCAATGAATTAATTTTTATTGAAAGCAGCATTATTAAATTATAAATAAATTAATGTATTTGTATGGATTTAAAATTTACATTTTGCAGCTTTCTTTGTCTAAGACTACATTTTTTCTGATTCACTTGATTACCTGCTTCAAAAAGAGGATATAGTGTGCTTTCGCCAGATTTGTTGTTTCTGAAATGAGTATTTTCTTTTGATTCCCTGGCCATTCTTCATGTTCAGGGATGGGTAAACTTTTTTCAATCGTGGTCCGAAAATCGAAAAAAGAAAGGTTTGGCAGGCCAAGACAAATTTTTCTAAAATTTTCAAAACAATATTCAAGTATTAAATTTAAAAATGTCAATGAGGTGAATGAAATTGTGATTTCATTTTTATGCTTTCATCATAAACCTATAGTCTCAAATTTAT
This sequence comes from Trichonephila clavata, assembly GCA_019973975.1. NCBI lineage: Eukaryota > Metazoa > Arthropoda > Arachnida > Araneae > Nephilidae > Trichonephila > Trichonephila clavata. Next base: position 40,510 of record BMAO01019057.1, read on the forward strand.
TTTTCTTGCCTGGACATAAAACATCACAAACTTGGAGCATGCATTGTTTAATGAACTTCCCAACACTGAGAGGCTTATTATTTTTTGCAATATTGTATGCTGCAATGTAACTTGTGTATGTGTAGCTGCTTCTTGGATACTGTTTACCTTCTTGAAAAAATTTTGTTGGCCTGATAATTTTCTATGAAGACTTTCTGCGTTTTTTTTTCCTTTCACATTTGAACATTGCTTTGTAATTGGAATTCTTATGCTTAGATGTGAAATGTTATATTCTTTGAAGATTACTACTGCTTCATTGCAGATGAGACACACTGATTTATCTTTTACAACTGTTAAAAAAATATTTCCAGGTTCATTCATCATTAAAAACACGTCTCTCTGAATCAACTTTACATCTTTCAGTAGACATTTTGAGGTTGAAATATTTTATGAATAGCCCAAACATGCATTAGATATGCTATACTTTTAATAATTTCACTACTGTTCACAATGATGCCATATGTCCGTTATCTTTCCAAACACAATCAATAATATTAGAACTCATGCAAAAAGAAAAAGCTACTGGCTGGGGAGCTTAAAATGCACAGTCTGCCACAGATGTCTAATTCACTATATTGAATCCCAATGTGTCTGTTGAGAAATAGATAATGGTTGTTGGTGCCAATCTACAGCTATAACTAACAAAGAACTTCCACTTTTAACACTTTGCCGATTGAAAGCTGTCTGTGTTTGTTATTTCCGTTGATTTTTGTTTTCTAGAAAAAAAATAGAGAAAGTAAAAAGTATCATCAATCCTTTAAAAAAAAGGAAGAAAAAAATAATATTCAAACAAAACAGAAAAGGAGATGGATATACACAGTGCAGCAAATACGTTTTAAGATTGTGTCGTAAAAAGAAATGGAAACATGAGATTAATTCCTGTTTTGATATTTTATTCAAAATAGGACCTTCCAGCTTCAATGCACTTGTTACAGTGATTTATTAAGGAATCAAAATGCCTGTTTTGTGAAATGACCTGCAAAGCATGCATCGAAGCTACTTGTAAGGTCGAAATATCCTCAAAATACGACTCTTTTAATTTCATTTTGCATTTTGTTAATAAGGAGTAGTCACAGGGTTCTAAATCAGGCGAATAAGATGGATGGTTCAAGACACAGACATTATTTTTTGCCAAAAATCAACAAACAACAAGGAGGGAGGTGACTGGGTGCTACAAACACCAACTGCTTTCAATATGATGTTGTGGACGAATGGCTTCGAATTTTGGCCATCAGATACTTCTTTAAAACAGCTAAGTAATACTGACCTGCAACTCTTTGTCCAATTGTGGGAACAAATTCTTTGTGGATAATACCCTTAGAATCGAAGAATGTAATAGGCATTGTTTTGATTTTGGATGGAATTTTCCTTGTTTTTTGGCTTGCAGTGAATTTTTTGACTTCCATTCCACGCTTTGTCATTTTGTTTCAGGGTAATATTGGAAACACCAGGTTCCTTCAAGTGTAACAATGGATTTCTAGAAGTTTGGATCATTTTCAGCAGCTGAAAGGATGTCTCTGCAATGTGCACTTCTCATTGCTTTTTTTCAGGGAATAAAGTGAATGAAACAAATTTAGCATACACTTTTGTTTTGCCCAAATCTTCATGCAGAATGATTTGAATTGTTTTTTGTTGATGTTTAAAGAGTCTGCCCTCATTTTTAATGATGCACAGCAATCGTTTGCCACAAAATTTAGTATTTTCTCAATAATTTCTAGGTGAAATTGGTCCTCCCTTAACCTGATCCTCTTCTATTGTATCTTTTCCATCCAAAAAACGTTTGTGCCACACAAAAACGTTTGATCTACTTAAATAACAGTCACTGTGAACTTGTTTCATGAGTTGGTATGTTTCCAAAGCACTTTTACCAAGTTTTGCATGAAATCTGATTACAGCTCTTTGTTCCATCCTAAAAAATCAACATTAAAAAAATTCATTTCTGTAATAAATGCTTGTCCTCTCTTAACTACTTAACTAACTATGCACAACTTGTCAGTATGCTAGCAGATCATGGACTCTTAAGACCCATGCACATTCGCTCTCATGGCACCATTACAGCCTGCGCTCTGGGACGAGTCTTAAATCTTATTTGCTGTACTGTGTATAATATATATTTCTTTTAAATTTCCTCAGATTGGCAAATTAGAATTCTATCTGCAGGCCAGATAGAACCTCCCAGTGGGCTGTAGTTGACCTGCAGGGCGTAGTTTGCTCATTTCTCTGTTCATGTTTATAAATTATTTCTAACTGATAGAAAATTGTCATTTTTTAAAATTTTATCCCGTCTTTCTGACTTTTTTAATACTTCATAATATTTTTCTAGTATAAAGGATAGAATAAAACAATTGTGAATTGAAAGCATCATTGTAATAAAGTTGTTGTAAAGTAAATTATTTTTGTTTCTTCTAGATAATTCATCAACTAATTCATTGAGTTTGAATTTTCAAAATGCTAGGAGTCTTCCTTTAACTGATAAGTACAGTGTGATCAGAGCAGAAGAGGTATTTGTGTTATTAGTTTTTTTAATCAAGTTTTCTGGTTCTGAATCCTATCTGTAGCTCTATTATTGCACTTCTGCAATAAAAAAAAACTACTATAAAATCCGGTGTATAACATGCACATTTACTTTCAAGCTGCAATTTTTAATTTTAAGGTATATTCGCCACATACAATGTGCACCCCCTTTTTTATGAAGAAACCTGAAATGTACATGTGCAATGCTATAATGTTTGGAAGTCATTTATTCAAGATATTATTCAAGCCTTAGAAAAAAATAGTATACTTCTAGATTTACAATCCTTTAAGCTCATAAAGACTATCATTTCTTTTAAATACACCTATTTCTATAATGTAGGAGTCTAATTCTTTTCTATGTACATTTTTTTTTTATTTTTAAAGTTCTCATTTTTATACCCAGTGTATAATGTGCACCTATAAATTTTGATCTTATTTTTTATGCTAAAAGTGTATGTTATAAGCTAGATTTTATGGTATATTGCTTAAAATTTTTTATGAATGATGAAATAATCTATGTGAAATAATTATACTTAAATTGAATTAGCTATTTTGTATGCTGTTCACGTTTGCTATACACAATTTTTTTAAAATTCAGCAAAGCATTCTACACAATAATGACATGTATTGCATTATTATTCAACTTAAAAAAAATTTGTCTTCACATTTGAAACATAATTTTTTTTATTGTGTTATGGTCTGCATCATTGATTCAAGCTTTCATCTACCAATCATTTTAAACTTTCCAGTGTAATATCAATCCTTTTGCCTTGTCAGATCTAGTAATTTTTGTATTTATTAGAATTCAGTGAAATGCTCTTGAAAAATTAAAATAATAAGTTTCTATTCGACTACTTTTTAAAAAAAAATTGTTTTAACAAGTATTTATAAGTAATTTCTAAACTTCTAATAAATACTCCATTTATATAAAAATAGACAAAAAGTATTTTCTTTTATCAGAGGGGAAATTAAAAAAAAAAAAAAATGGTATTTTCTTAAAAATGTCATGCTTTTTTCTGAAAAAAAAGTCTAAATGTAAAATAAAAATTCTTTTGAATTAACATATGTTTATAAATTCAAAATGGCTTGTCTAATTTTTGCCAAACTCTCCTCCATTTAAAGGATAGAATTCAATGTACTTTGGAGAATATCCCCTATTCTCCCTTGGTATTTTGGGAAAAACCTTGTTGGTGTCACCAACTTAATATTCCTAGGAATCAGCAGACAGCTCTATCATGCCTTTTTAGTGGCCACATCAAATCTCTTTCTTTCCAACAGGGCCGGAAAGTCTTTCTAGAGTGTCATTGGTGTGAGACTAATCAGGCTTCCCGGTCATATTCTTAATTGCTTGAATTTTACTATTGATGAGGTTTAAGAAAATCCTATTATGTTTCTGGATTTTTTGATGATTTTTTTGTTTTATGGAGATGGTGTCATCTGTGATATAAAAACAAAAACAATTCAAAATGGCTAGTAGACTGAAGTCTGATACAGTAATTAATCTCCAAATCATTGAAATAAGTTATTTGTATGCAAGTTAATATAGTTATATTATTTGTGATTTCTTTGGTCATTTTATGTAAAATTCTAAACAATATGACTTCAACTGGGAACACTTTTTTTTAATTGAAAAATGCTTCAATCTTTATGTTGTCTTTCAGCATTAGCAAAATTATGGCCCATTATCAATAGGCCTTATGTTGTTTCAAGGTGTGATATTGATAAACAATCTATCCAACTTCATTATTCTATAAATAATCTGTTTTTATAATACTTCAACAAATCTTTATTATATTTCTGTTTTTTTTAGTTACAGTAAGATAAATAGGTATATTCATCATAATCATCTTATAAATTTATGTTAATATATATTGTGTTAAAATATTAAGATTGTGTTCCCCCTTTTTTTCTTAATAATAGAAGAAGGTCATATTAAGTAAAATTTCCATAAAAACTAATACATATTTTATGTGTGCAATAAAAGTAAAGAATTATTTAAGAAAGTAAAGAGTTACAATGTATTGAATGATTCAGAGTCACAAACAAAATGCAATTTTCTTCTGCATGGGGTGTACATAAATGCCTGCTAGATAGAATTAAATTAAGAGAATTCTTCCACTTTTCTTTTTAAAAAATTGAACCATAATTTTAATCTGTTATATATATTTTATTTTAGCTAAGTTGTTGTATTAATGTTATATATTGCAAGAAAATTTGGATTAGCTTAGACAGTAATGAATTGTTCTTTGTTATTTTTATGATCACGGGGTTAAAATATATTCTATTTATGAGATTATGCATTTTCTCTATCTTGTTAAAATATGGAGGATTAATGTGTTGACATAGAGTTTTCATCTAGAGTAGAGATGAAGATCAACATATCAGCTGTTGGGTTCGCTGCTTGCAAAGTTCAGTTAATATTATACAAAATACCAAGAAGATATTTAATCAAATGAGTTGTAGCTCTGTCTGTAATGAAATTCTTCATACTGAGGAAGGTGAAAATTATATTAAAGGTTTGTATTATTTTTATTTATTATTTGAATAATTTATTGGCTAATGTTACAATTCATTAAAAATTAGCATTTTAAGATGAAATTGAATATTTGTTTGCAAGTGTCATTCTTGGATTTCTGATCTACCTGTTGATAGCTATTTGAAGTTAAATGTATCCCTAGTTTTGGCTGTAAATCATTAACACTTCCCATAATAAGAGATAGAACTCACTAGTTTCCTATTTTTTACTATCTATTATTTTAAAGGAATGTTAAGTTTTAAAAAAATACATAAAATTAAAGTATTACTCGGATCATAATAAGTAAAATATTTAATAACCAAATTGTTTTCCTTAAAAATACTACTTCATCAAAACATTTTGCTGAATATTTTTAAACATTTCTGCTGAATGTAAATACTTTTCATTCAAAAACTTACTAGTGTAATACTAACTTCCATTTAATGAAGCTTTGACTGGACTTTAAAAAAAAAAAGTTGTATAGTAGGATAGTAACCACATATATTTTTTTAACATGTCTTATTTAGAATTTCTTTGCCAATAATTCCTTTTAGCTTTACTCTAATTGTGTACGGAATTGTTTTATATTTCAATAATTGCTTTTCAACCTCTTAAGTGCCTCTGTCATATATATCCATATTGCTCCTCAGCTGCATAAAGTGCTCCTGGTGTATATATCTGTCCTTGCATTGTGCTGCTATGTTTAAAACTAGTCTCATGGCTTTGGAATACAATAAAATGACATTGATAGTGTCTGCAAAGAGTTTACTCATTTCAGAAAAGAGGTGAGGGAGGAATTTAAAAGGGTTTATGTATTCCAGAAACGATAAATTTCATAGCCAAGCAATATTACTTATTTTTCCATTTGAGTAGGTTGTACTTTTTTTAAATCCATTTTTAAAGAAAGTGTATCGAGAAAATGTGTTGTTTGTGCAGGGAAAAATATTCACAGTGAATCTTGTTATCAATGCTCTGAATGTGATGCTAGTTATGTGTTCAACCATGTCTCAGGATATGTCACTCAGAAACTAAGTTATAACACAGTTATTAGTTATATTTTGTGTTTTCTTTTTTTTAAAAGTGAAGTGTTTTGAGTGTGTAAAAAAAAGGGAGAAAAACATACCTCGTCTTTTTCCTCAAAAAATCACATAACTCCTTCAATTTTTCCCTGCAGGCATGCATTGTTAATTTTGTAACTTTTCCTTGGCAGTTAAGGGGTTCATGAAGATTTTGTAGAGGGATATTCTAGCAATTTTTTAGATCTTTTTTCCATAATTCTTAAAGATTTACAAAGTGATTTTCAGTTTTATCCCATGGTCTGAAAATATTGTAAATACTTATATGAATTTACAGTCTTGATAGTAGAACTAAAATTGATGGGTATGAAGTAAATAAAGCTATTACTATATTTTTGCTATGCATTGTATACAGCAAAGGAGTTGATTATAATAATTATTCTTACTGAATTCCAAATTCTCAGCATAACTTATGTGTAACTTGATAATTATACTTCTAAATTAAAATGAATTCCTGACAGTTAATACTCGTACATTTTTCATTGTTTCAGCACAAAACACGAACGTTTTTTAAAAGCTTTAGTGAATTTTTCAACTTTATTCCTTTAAAATACTTTCTACCATAAGTGTACTGTTATTCTTAGATTTATATTAAAATTAAATGGCTATTATTTGAAGGCTGTATGATTAAATGTATAGCTATTCTTAATTTGTGCTTAAAAATAATTATTTTAATTGAAAGTTTGTGAAAATGTTTTATGCTAATAAAAAATACTTGTATATCATTGAAAAAGCAGAATGCATATGGATAATTTTGTTGCTATTAGGAAGAATGAATGTTATAGTAATTAATAAAATATGCTTTGCAGTCATTTTTAATTCCTTTCATGCTATTAATTTTTTTTGGGGATTAAGTGATACTGGCAGCTGAGTGATTAGGATTGGTATTGTTTCTGTCTAACTGTGGGTTGAAGTCCTGGTGCCACTACATATGCATCAGTTCCAATACACAGTAGGTTTTAACACCTTAACTACAGGGGGAAAAGTTGCTCAATTTGTACCCTTGTGCCACCATTTTTTCCACTCAAATGGACAGTTATACTGTGTTTTAGGGGAAAAGACTAGGGGCATAAATGAGTAAATCCTTTGCAAACACTGTCAAGGCCATTGTGTTGCATTCCAAAGCCTCCAAAATAATTTTATGGATAGCAGCACAACACAAATGTTTCGTAATCCAGAAAGGTGTATATGAAATACTGTTCTTAAATATGTCAAGTCTCAAACTCCTCACATTGCTGTGATGTGGAAGTTAGTAGAGTTACCAGTGTCACATTCTTGCCACTTGACAAATATCATTGTCATTTTGCTTTGTTGTGCAACATTAACAAACAATTATGAGCCTATTGTTATTATGGGGGAAAAAAAGGATAGTTCTTTTTTAAATTAAAATTTTTATTTGCTTTTGTTTGAATACAATTTATGTTTTGTAGATGTTATTGAAGTGTACAAAGTGGTGCGCAGAATAGCTGCTGCTTCAAAATCTGCAAGCAAACAAACTACAGCCATAATTGATTTACTAAATGAAGCTGATCAAGCGTGGCAGACAATTTGTGGATTTATTGCGGGATCTACACTTATGGCAAGTCTAATGTTTTCATAGAATCACATTACAGAAGAATGAAAATCTAGTAATATGAATAAAAATGCTTCCTATCAGCTGAATTTTTTATATTTATCGTTATTGCATTTCAAAATAGTCACTACTTTTTTTTTATAGTAATATAAGAAATTTAAATCAACTTTTCTATTAAAATTTTTCCTCTAATGACACAAATAATAAATTATTTGTAATTTTAATAAGATAATGACAGAAACATCCAAAATTAAATTCACAGAGTACTTAATAAAGGCATTTATAGTTGTCCTTTTTATATCAAGGATCTCTCCATTGTCTTGTTAAAAGAAAGAAAAAATTTTAATGTTAGGAAACAATGATTCAATGCATAAATACTAGTTAAATGCATTACATACATACCTTGATTTATTAGTTGGCCTTTTCATAAGGATAAATGTAGTTTGAACCACATTTTGTCAAAACCTTGTTTGAATATATTTATCATTTGCATAATCTACAAACAAACTTAATTTTATTAACCTTTCTTTCCTTTCTCTTGCTATAAAAGGCTGGCTGTCCTTAAATTACTATCAGGGTTTCCTTCATAACATGGAAATATTATTTCACATTTATGAAGTATAACTCAAAGTTTTTTTGATAACACAAATTTGACTGTTGTATGTATAGTTTCCCAAGTTGCAGTGCATCAGCACGACATATATTTCAGCAAGATGGTAACCATTATATTGGAGCATAAAGACTTATGTACACCATAGTGGTATACAGTGAGTGGTAAAAATGCAGCTGATTTAGACATTTGCAGTGTCATGCAAAGGTCTTTGCGAGAATCTTAGACATGACCTTTCTCAGCAATTGGTATGGATATGATGGACCAATTCTCTATAGCTACTGAAATTACCACATGGGTCTTGCAATAAGGATATCATTAATATTGTTTACAGAACCCCTGTGTCTTTACTGCCCTAAAATCAAGTGCAGAATTGCTACTGCGATCAAAAATGCTATACCCAAAATGTTACAGAACATTTGACAGGAACTTTTAATTCCAGTTCAATAAGTCACACTTCATGAAAAGTTGTGGAAATTAATTTTGAGCTCATAATTCACAAATAACTTTGATATATTTTTGTTATTAATCTTTTGAGCTGCAACTTTATAAGTATATGTAATAATATTCTTAGATTCATTAATCAAAAGTTAGGAAGTAAGAAATTACCTTCAATAATTTATGAACACCTGGTGTTTTTCTACATATAAAATTTTTGTTGTACTTCATAAATAACAATAAGGTTTTAAATATCTTAATACATAAAAGTTCAATTATATATTATATCTATTGTACCTTATAATTTTAACACTTTGAAGATGGTAGACATGGATTCCTGTTTTTAATTTTTGAACTGTTGAAAACAAGTGATAAAAATTTGTCATTTGCAGAGATGCCATGTGGAATATATTAAGCATTTTTTTTCAAAACGTGACATTTATGGACTTATCACTTATTTTAATACAGTGAAAAATATGATTCTTTTTTACAATTTTCAGCCTAAAGAAACTTCTTTGGAATTTTCAAGTGCAGTTTTAAGTTCAAATGTAGAAGATAATACCAAAGCTTGTGGACTATGTCTGCTTAACATTGAAATGAAAAACAAGTTTGGAAAAGAAGAAACATTAAATCTCTCATATGGTGGCAGAAATTATCATAGTACATGTGCTAATTTATGGGTTAATTGTGTAGATCCCCTTTTACCTGCTCTTCCTTTACCTCAGTTATTATAATATATAAGTAAATTAAAAATAAGAAGCATTTATTTTTATTTTGATCTGCTTAATATTTATATGAATGATTAACAATGAGTAAGTTATTACATTTTATTAAAAAAAAATCTTTGACACTTTTCCCCTTGTAAAATGATTTCTCCCCATTAATTCATAATAATATTTTTGAAATCTAGAAACCTATTTTAAATAATCGCTTTTGTAATGAAAATAATTTGTTAGTAAAATAGGGTTATTATTTATGTAATATTAGTTCCAAAAAAATTAATGATTGAAAACTTGCACTTTGTTCATCATAAAAAGAAAATCTGTTATTTTGGAGAATTTTATTTATGAATCATTAAAAGAAAGTATTATTATTTATGCAATTATATGATCTTATATTTATTTTATTGTATGTAATTTTGTTTTCATGTACATTTTTATATTTTAGAGATTTGATAGAGAAATCAGTATATATTTATTTAATAAACAAGGTATGTTTTGAAATTGTTTGATTCAATTTCTGTTGCAAAACAAGTATTAATCTAAAAATTGAAATGTTATAATGTAGTAGACATTGTTAGCATTATCATTTTGTATTTAAAAAAATAAACTTTATTTTACGACTTATCTGGGGGAGGGTTAAATAATAAATTAAAATATAAAGTACAAAATTAATTCTATGGTGTGACTATAAATTTTATGCTGTATTATTATTAAAAAATGAATCTATTAAAAAGGTTCAGATTTTTAAAAAAGTGAAAATCAGGACCGATCAGTGCCCGGAGAATGGAACATTATCATCATCACATGCATTTTCATCAGTCAAATCTAATTTTACAATACATATATATAAATAATGATTCCAATTTTTGAAGCTATGTGTAAACTATACTACTTCTTAATATGTATTAATATAAAAATTTAAAACATGTAAAATACTGAAAACACATAAGAACAAAGTTAAAAATATAAATTTAAAGATAAAAACTTTTGCAATTTTTATTTGTAGATTCACTGTTAGTGGTATTAGTAATATCTTCACTAATCTCAGAATTACTGTCAATCATAATTTTACATATCTCGATTTCTTAGCCGTGACTAATGAAATTAAACTTAATATAACAACTGAAACTTCTACAAACCACTTTCAAAATTATTTTATACTCACATCTTACAATAATCATCTGGGTGCAATTCCCCATATTCTCCAAATAAAAAAAGTGAAGCAAAGCATTAAATGCACGTTTAAAGAGATATGATTTCCTGTGTGCTTACACAAATAATTCTATCATCATAAAACAGAAACTGATGCCCTTTTACATGAAGGTCAAAAGATAGGATTTAATTATTGTAAAAGATTGGAACAGACTCACCGTGGTGATTGCATTTCCTTTCGATGTGACACTGGACTGATAAAAGTAGAATCGTTGCATTATGCTTGAAACTTTTTTCCAGATAATAAAAAATTTTGTTTGCAATTTCAAAATTTTATTAATTATTCAATTACATATAATTTAAAATTGTCCTTTATATAAACATGATTATGTATAATCTTTATTGATCATATATATAGAGTGTCCCATTAAAATATAGAGAAATATATTCAAAGAGTGTATACTATACTGTTATGATGCACTGAAGGGATGAAAGGCTGAGTTGAACTTGCCCAGTACGAGGATAGGATGCCGAACCTGTGGTGTGGAAGCTGCATACACTACCACTTGGCCTCCTATATATATGTATTCTTTTGAATATTATAGGGCATAATAATTTTTATTGATTATTGAGATTCGTAACATCATTTCAATGATTTAATAGAAATCTCATGATTGAGAGGTAAGAAATATTTTCCAATGCAATAATATTAAAGACATTTTTATTTTACTAATTAACAGTAGACTTCAAAAATGATGTATTATTTTTAATCTTTTTATTTATTACTTGGATATGAAACAAAGTTAAAAATTCTAATGTAAAATAAAAGCTATATTTAATTATCAATTATTCAAATTATTTTATTGAAAAGTTATATAAAGTAAAAATAATTAACTCATAATTATATTATGAATAATTAAGTATTAAAATTTTAATTCTCAATTTTTATTTTATTAAAAGTACAGAAAGTGAATTTTTATTTATACATTATTATTATTTCAATTACTTTAATTATTTTTACTGTTAGTCTTAAATATGTAAATTTAAAACAACCTCATAATTGCATGATTTTTTAAATGTATTTTTGTAATTAATCTTCCTGTTTTACTTTTGCCTTTACACTGAATTTATATTTTTATTCTTATATTTTCCAATTGATTTCCATACTGTGTAATGAGAAAATTTCATTGATCTGATCATTTTATTGTATGTGTTTCATTGAAATGTTACCAAAAAAAGATGTTTGTTGAAAAATAATGTATTTTGAGATGGAATTCATCACTTAACTGTTGTACTAGAAAAACCATAATTAAGTTATATATTTATAGTTAAAAAAGTTTTATATATATTTGTGTGTGTGTGCTCAAGATTTACAATCAGTAATTGAAAAATGGATCTCTAAAACTTTCAAATAACAGAAGTTAGGAAAATCTTGTTATTGATCTTGCATTCAGAGTGACTTAATTCTTTTTAAATACTGAATTTTAAAGAGCTTTTATATAAGTTTGAACCTAAAACTGACTTAAAGGGGAAAAGTAACCGGACAATTTATTATAAGATTAAGAATTATTAAAACTAACAATAATGGTTTAGTTTCCATATATTGGTATTTACTTATTTATTGGTAGGACAAGATACTAAGTCATGGTTTGTTAAGTATATTTTATAGAATGTATATGAATGTTAGATAAGTAGTTTTATTGGCATTTAGATTTATTATATTGTGATACTGTTGTGGTTGTTTTAATTGTGAATATTTAATTTTTTGTGTGATTGATGTACCAAATGGTGATATTTTATGAAATGGAAAAGTAAATAAATTTTAAAAACAATGTGTGTGCAAATGAATATATTGTTTGTACTAACAAGCCAGACTGTTTCTAATACATGCCTTTCAAATATGTTTAGAAATTAACTTTAAGTGCTATATATCAAAGGGAGAAAAAAAAGACTGATTGCAATGATTTGGTTGGTAAAGCAACAGCTTTATGTCTGATAGATAGTCTCAAAGTTAAATTCAGTATATTAAATTATGTATTGTCTCACGAGTTCTTCATGACATGGAAGTTTTGAGAGAATTACCTTTGTTACTAGACAAGGGTTCAAGATTGTATCGTAAATCATGAATATCTTGAGTGGATGGGTTAAGTTTAATATACAGTTGTTGCCATCATACCAGAAGAATGTCATTAACAAAATTGAGCTTTAAAAATTGTAAACATATTTTTTTACTCATGAAACTTACGATTTTGCTTTGAAGATTTCTTAGCCAATTGATATTTTATTTTGCATTTGAGACACTTTAAAAATGGAACAAATATTTTTGTACCAGTAGTATGGTATCTAAATTATACTAATATTTTTGTTTTAGATATAATGAATCGAAGCTCTGATGATGAACAATGATTATTATCCGAGTTTATACTCTGTATTTGAATTTATGTGACAAATGGTTTGGGCATACATTTGTTGATTTCAATATAAAATTAAACCTTTTCTTCAATGTTGATAATATCAAATTTTCTTTTTATTAGATTTTTGGTTCTGCTTTCAGAATTATCCATTTCTTTTATCTGAGATTTTCAGTTCTAGTCTAATTTTATCCAATTAGGTATTATGATGTTTCAAAAGACAGAAAAAAAAAACTGCTAAATATTTTAATTCATTAAGAGGACACTAAATGATTCAATTAACAAAAATCGGTCAAAAAATTAAATCTATTTTTTTAGCCTAAATTATCCTTTATATACTTTTCTATAATCTTACAAAATTTAAAAGCTCTAAGTTTTAAAAAATGCAGAGTTATGATAACTTTTACATTCATTTTTATTCACATTCTAATGGTAAATCAAAACTTTATTCAACTAGAAAGATAAAATACTAGTTTGTCTTTATTTAAAAAAATGTTAAGGCTTTTTTATATTGTGCCAAATGTGCTTTAATATTTTTGCAAACTATTGCTTATTATGCATTTTTAAATCTAAGTAATACTTTTTTTTTAAAAAAAATTATTTTATGGAATTTTCAATAAGAATTCATAAAAAGAAGTATTGAATGAATACCAATCAAAACCCAAACCAACTTTTGTTATTCATAGTTTGACATACTTGTTAATCAAATTTCATGTGCATATGTCGACTTTTGTTGGAAGAGTGGCATTTTAAAATCACTTCATAAATTTCTTTTCCTTAAAAAATTACATTTTGAGCACAAAATCTGTTCTACATAATACATGCACATGGAGGCAACCAAAAAATTTTGGAAATCATTAAATTAAAAAGTGTAAATTGTACCATGTCCCCTTAACTGGTCTGAAATATATATATATTTAAAGATGTTGAGGTAACATGATTTTGAGAATATGCAGTTATATAGGATCATGATTAACATAGTTAAAAGTGACATCATTTTTGATGATAAAATGGTTGATCAAATTTGATACTGATAAAATTATACTAACTATACTGAATTTTTTCACACAAACTATCGAAGTCTAGGTATATTGAGATTAAATGCAATCGCATAACATATTCTGAGATTAATTTGTTTTTGTAGCCACTTGCATAGAGAAATATATTTCACTTAAACACAATGTTCTGAATGGCATTAAAATGTTTATAGATCTGTGGGAAATACTATGCATTTTGCTTGAATTTGCAACATAAAATTTAGGAGCTGTTGCTTAAATTTAGATTTTAACATATGCTGATAAGTTGCTTCCTCTCCTTCACTATAAGTGGCCCCCCCCCCACAAATGCAAAAAGGTACATTTTCCATCAGAAAACTATTTAGTTTTGCAAGACATTGTGCTAACTAACGAGTATAAAATTATCCCGAGGAATCCGAGATAGTAAACAATAGAATATTCACAATCTAGTAGGAAGTATATATATAGATAAAATGTTTTAATGTTCTTTTATTATATGTAAACAAAATTTTCAGTTTTAATGAATAGAATGAGCTTTATAGAGACTTGTAACTGTACAAGCTACATATAGAATGTGAATCTATTTTGCATACATATTTGAAAGTTTCTTTTAGATTTTTTTTTTGTGATTCATGGAACCCCAGGGTTCCACTGAATTCATTTTGAAGTCCACTGCTCCAAGGGATGTATAATACAGTTTAAAGAGCATCTTGCTCAATGCAAAATTTCTATACATTAAGCCCATATTTCAGTTGAGTATCCTGTTTTGTTGCTTGTGTGAAAAATGAAGAAATAATTCAAGTCAATATAAGTGGATGTTTGACATTTATGGCCACTGAAATGCATGCACTGACAGATGTTCACAACATGCAGCTAAAGAGCTGCATGTTGGTATAAGACATTTATGTACATGGTAGGAACCATTAACAGTAAAGAAAACTGTACAATCAATATCTCTGCGAAAGAGAACTTCAAAATATTACATATATACATAAACATATTCATCAAAAGTACCAAAGAATAATTATTTCAAAAACATGACATTCATCAATAAGACACAACAGGCTAACTTTGACAGTAGATCTTAATGCAAAGCAAGATTCAAGGGAAGATATATATTTTTTTTTTTGCATAACATTGCATAAATGGATGATATTATTCATGCATTGGCAAAAAGCACTGTAAAAATAAATTACTGGTTTATAATTTTTGGGATATATATTATACATGTATTTTTACATTTTTTTTTTCTCAATCAAAAAAAGAATGACTTATGAAAACATTCATAATAAAAAAATTAATTTATGTACAGTTGGACACTGGTAATGTTCTAAATCTAACATAGAAGCAAATGGTTTTGGGTATTTAATACATTAACTGCTAATTTTTTCTTTGCATATTTCATTGTAAAATTTGAATTTTAAAACTAATAATTCGCAATGAATTTAAACATACATATCCAGGATATACAATTTATAAAAGGATAGCTTAATAGAAAAGATATATATATGGGCATTATTTATTGATAAAACATTACTGATCTGAATATACGAAAAGTGATGACAGATTACACAATGCATATATTTTGATTTTTTTTTGTAAAGATTTACTATTTTTTTGTATTTTTTCAGTAACAATATGATAACTTTTCATACACATCTATTTTTAAATTCAAACAATATCATTTATTGAGGAAAGGGTCAGTATTTAAATCAATGGAATGTTATTGTAGATTACTGCTCTGTATGTATAAGTTCAATGTATTGAATTTTTTTAAATTCCACATTGTTTATTTTCTTTTTTAAAAATCTAACTTATTGAAATAATATTAAATACATTATACATAAAATAACTTTCCAATATATGTTTGTTATCAATTTCAAGTATAAATTTAAATACTTTTAAGTATTGTAACAAGTTTTAGTGGATATTTAATAAACATAATTAAAAATGGAAGAAAATGTAAAAACTTGTAAATTTACTAATCTGTACGTATACTGCTCTCAGACAACTCTTACGTACTCCTCTTTTACTTATATGTATTATATTACTAAACATAGCAACAAAAAAATAATTTAATGAATAAAAATACATAGAAGCGCCCATTTAAAAATTAAATTGAATTTTTTTTATTATTACAAAAAAAATACATACAATTTTCTAATAAGGCATTTTTTAGTCAAAAACTCAAAATTAGCACCATTTTCTATAATTAGACTAAAGGAGAAAAATGTATTAATATTACAGTATCCCTGGTATAAAATATTAATCAAGCTTACATTTGTTCTGAAACAACAGTATGGCCATTTCTTAATGTAACCATATTAGGGCTCATTCTTATTCTCTATGAAACAGGAGCAAACGACATTCATTTGTTTGACGCTTATTGTAACATGCCAATATTTGGTCTGACAGTGACAGGGGAAAATTAGGTTGTTAGGCTTAATTATTTTTCAAAATAAAATATTTTTGCTCTAAAAATAATTAAAAATATCTCACCACATACCTTGCTGTTTTCAACAAATATTTAAAATATAATTAACTTCTTCCATCAAATAGATCTTCATGCTATCAAGAATTTAATTCTACAGTTAGACTTTTAAATTTGTAAATATCAATATTGCATATAAAGCTCATATGTATATATATCTGATATGAATAAGTGAATATTTTTAAATAAGTAAATGTATAATTGCATTATTGCTATTTAACTCTAGCAACAAAGCTGCATATAAAAGCTGCATTTTTGTTGCAACAGTACTTTATATTTTATACATCTTTTGCATATATTCTGGGAAATTTATACATAAAATAAAATTTCAAAATATTAAACAAGAAACTGTAAATGTATGGATAAATTTTATCAACAGAACTATAATAAATGTTAATTGATATTTATGAGTTGAAATATGCCTATATTATTTTATGTACAAGCATATATTCTGATGTATATATATGAGCACACCATACACACACACATTCTAAATCTATATTTTCAATTAGATATAAATACAGACAATTTCATTGGAAGGGATATACACATAAATATTTAAGGAAATAATGACTAGGAATGTGAAAAATACAAACACCATAGTAAATTTGCAACCACACAGAGAATTTCTTTACAGAATAGATTTTCATTTTGAGGGAAAAAATTACAGTATATCACAGCATTTCAAGAAATGCACTGTTTTAATTTTTTGAATATGAAAAAGTTTTATAGGTATTGAAAATGCACTAATATTAATTTTTTTTGCTATTTTACAATCAAGCATTTTATGCTCAATGATGCAATTTGATATAAGTTTAAAAAGTATTCACACACTGAGCTCTAAGCTGATATGAAAATTGAATTATAAATATGGCTAAGTTCGAAACAATTCGTTGTAATTGTGTGTAACTATACAGTTAATTGGCTGCAGAATCTCATTAAACATGATTTTGAAAATTATATGTGTTTACTCATTATAAATATTTCAGATTGCATTTGAAAATATAAGTTGTGAGGTTATAGATTTAAACAAAAAAGTAGTTGTGAAAAATTATTTATTGAAACACATTAAGGTTCCTTTAGAAAGACTTCATCCTTGTATACTGTGAGGAAAATATTAATTTTTTTTCATAGATTATGACAGTTAGAGGAAGAGAATCCAATTTCTAGATTATGAGAAAAAAGTTGAAAATTAAAATAAAACAAACCCTCTACTTGAAAAAATTTGATATTAAGAATCATATTTATAAAGTCTTCATTACTAAAGTAAAATAATTTCTTGAGAAATACTTTAAATTTTACCTTTTCAAAAAAGAAAATCTTCAGGCAGTTAAGAAGTTTTTAATTTTAGAATGCTTGTTCTATGAATGTTGGAATTTTTATAAAATTTACATTTTAGATAATGTTATTTTTTATTCCACATCACAAATGCTTATTTTAAATAAACCAAATTTAAATATTAAGTTAATAATAAAAAATTTAATATAATAATGCAAAATTAAGAGATGACAGTTTGGTTACTAGTGTTGATGCATTGCTGAAATAAAGCTATGTATTATTATATGCAACAAAAAATATCAAAATTTCTCATAAATGTATTGGATTACTAAACCTGTCAGATAAGATTACATTTTTGGGAAATACATCAGACAATTCAATTTTAGTATCAAGATATTTTAGAGATGGATCTTTAATATTTGAAGAATGATTCTATAAATATACTTAGAATTTCCATTGTATTATTATATATATATATTTTTACACTTAAAAAATATTATTGTAAAACTATTCATGCACGCATAAAAAAAACATGATTCAAAATACCAGAGAAATTTGTACTTAGTTTATAAAAAAGTGAATTTCTTTCAATCTAAAAAATTAAGATATAGAAAAAGAATTACAATTTTTTTCTTCTCAACTGAATACATGCTCTATACATGAATATATGAATTTATTTTTTGATATTAAATACACTTTTAAACATAAGAATACACATACCATTTTTTTAACAGTGCTTTTTTTTTGCTTTACCAATTTTCAGTAGCAGTTTGCAGTTCAACTTTTTCTATTTAGAAAATCTTCTTTCATTATTGAGATTATAGGATGATATCTGAATCCTAAGCTATATATTTATTTATGATAGAAAGAACCTTTATTTCACGAATTGAGTTGATTCAATCAAAAAAAATGTCCATGATTAATATAATTAACAACAATTTACTCAAATTTAAAATTGGATAAAAGGTCCCTTTTTTAGAAATGCATATATTGAGATAAAGCTTCTACAGGGACATTACATATTTTGGCAAATGTTCCTTACTGAGCGTCATACATTTTCAATACAACTGCATACTATTTTCAGCATGGTTGCTATGAATAAATGCAATACTATATACAGATTTCCCTCAGTATTCAAATATATTTTTATCTATAAATAAATTTATTTTCATATGTCAAATTTAAATAATATGTATTTACATTTTTCATATATATTCTATAACAATAAAAGTTGCCAATAGTCAAATTTTAATTCTTCAGCCATAGTCTTGCAACTTGTTCAACTATACTGTGTTTTTTATATAATTTAAGGGAGTTTACAAACACCAATGTTACTGAACAGAAATATCTCAGAGATTAAAAATGTATATCTCTTATCCATTCAATATTAACATTTTTGATCAAGATCAAATACACATAAACATTCCATTTACTAACTATTTGTTAAGTGAGCATAGTCATTTCTAAAAACTGAACTAGGTTTAACATTAAATATTTAAAAGGCACAATGTTTCAACAATATGAAGGAGGCATCGTCCTATTTGCATCTAAACCATCATTTAAAGCAAAGCTTTGCAGGCACCAAACATACATGGGTTACATACATATAATTGAAAGAAGTTAATTAAATTTAAGATCTGTCTAAAAAGTAAGTTTGTAAAGATACATTGTTAACATATAGCATGTATAATCAAAATCAAGTATTTTGAATGAACTTTTATAAATAATTTCTACCTTTGAATAATGCTACTCAAAAAACAAAATTTTGATATTTGAAAAGTACAGAATAATCTGCAGTATTAAGAGGATGAGGGGGGGGGGAATATTTGCAAGTTAAAATTTCATTACAAGGAAAAAAGCAAATGGACAAAGGAATTAAACCAGGATTATTCAAGACTATGATGAACACCGTAAAGTAGGTAAATAAATAAAGTAAATTAACATTATAAAATTGAAAAATTTACAGAATGTAACGGCATTAAATTATGCAATTCAAAAATTAAAAGAAAGTTTAATTTATTATCCATTTTAGCAATTTAAACTTTTACCACTGAATATCAGTGTCATTTTTTTGTTATTTTAAAAAAACCTTTAGCCTACAAGAAATAAAATTTCTGAAAACATTCTTTTTTTTCTTTCATTCACTTTTGGAAAGAAAAATTAACATTGCATGAAGAAAATTAACTAATGTCAGGCATACTCTTAAACTTTTCAAATTAATTTTATCTTGCTGTAATGAATTTAATATTATCTTTAACATCATAATTAATCCAGTCAAATTTTAGCTACTTTCAAAAATTATATAGAATTGTAATATTCATGCAATGATTTAGTAATTTCAATCTATTTCAATTCTTGAACACTATTAAATCAATGAACACTATTGAACAGCAACAGATAAAACAGTATATAACATATAATATTATTATACAATTTTAATCTCTAATTTTTATACTTTCAAGTAAAAATGGTTAAGTAATTCAATTTTTAAAGAAGCCCAATATTTTTTTCCCTGCACATAAAATGCTACTAAACCTAACTTTTTATGAATCTTTCAGTACAACAATAAAAAAATAGTAAAATTACATTCACTGCAAATAATTTATCATTTAAGATTGATTAAAAAATAAATTTAATATAATCAAAACAATTTTTTTCCAAATAATACTTAGAAAATAAAATTGCAGTCAAACCAATTTGATGCATATTACTGAAATGAAACATTAAGGACATGTACAAATATATAGTACTGGGAAATAGCATGACAAAAACTATTTTAGAAATATAATAATGGACTGTTTTTTGAAAATTATTAACTGAATTAATTATTCTGAATTTTCAGTTAATGATTATCAACTGAAAAAGGACCTGGTTAAAATGATCAAAACAAGCAAATGTTAGGAATAAATCCAGTATCCTCTTATGAAATTTAAACAAATTATTTTTCTAATTTTGAATATTTTTATAAGAACTTCTAATTAATTCATCATATCAGATAAACAATTTCCTGAATTTCAATGAGCTGCTAAAAATTTTCATTTTAACAAAAGAAAATTTAATAATGCAAATCCTTTGTTGATAGAAATTATCCCATGCTTCAAAATCAAAGATATAAATGTTGAGACAATTATGTTTATTAAAAAATTTGAATACATTTAAAATTAAACCTAAATGCAAATAAGGGGGGGGGGGACCGATTGAAATTATAGTAAATTTCCAAACAAAGTTTTAATTAAAAAAATCAATCCTCAGATATATTTTTGTACACATTAATTTGTTTAACACATCTTTATATTTAAAAAAAAATTCTCAGTAACCAACTTGCATGATATGTTCATTTGACTAGTAGCTCTAGTTATAATGAAGCAAAAGTAATTAGTTATGAAATAAGTTTTTTTTTTGTCCAATAGATAAAAAAATAATATACTATCAACGAAGTAATTCATTAAAAAAAAAAACATCTAACAAATTTGGAAAATAGTGTTAATTTATAAACATCCATAGCTAACATTTCAAAATGTCATTTAATAAATTTTACAAAAACACATTTTCAAGATATTATTAAGAGTACTATATGATCTCGATTTTTTTAACACTGGGGTACTTGGGTATAATATTTGCTTAGGTCCAAATTCATACATATTTTGTTTGAATGTGAAAATGTTTGCAGAGTTCTACCCTAACCACAACAAAATAGCATAGTCTGGAATGATTAAAGTCAGACACTTGTAACATTTTAAGAAAGAAGAAGCAAAATTTTAAGACTGATTTTTAGAACAGATCATATTCCATCAAGATCAGAGCTGGGAGAAAACACAAGAAAGAGAAAAATTAAAATTTGTTAAATTTTCATTTATATTTCCATAATTTAGAATTTAACAATGCTTAAATACTCTTATACAATCATATATAAATACTAATATATATATATATATATATTATTGCTGCCTTTTATATACACTTGACACTATATAATAATAAGGGTGATTCTCATGGAATAAATTAATAATATTTTTATTTTTTTTATTTTTATGGAAATAATTCCAAGAATTTGGAAATTATTAAGGTTGTGTTCTGAGGTAGCACTGTACTTTGATTGAACAGAGCTATATTTTGATAAATTAAGAAAACATAACTACAGACTCTATTGATAATAAAATAAGAGAAATAAAGGATAAAAAAAACTCTTATTTAATTTTTATCTAAAAATGTAGCAGCCAATCTAATAAATGAACAGAGTTGCACACACAAACGATTTTCTTTCTACTAATTCCTCAATTCATAAATAAATTTTTAGAAACTTTCTAAATTATAGCTAAGTTTACAAAATCCATAAGGCTTCTTCAACTAAAATTTAGAAAAATCCTCAAATTCTCGTAAATGAATATTCTTTTACATAATTTGACTATTAAATACTGAAGGTGTTAAATATTTGGAAGCATTGGGTTTGCCAGGAATCGATACGATCTGCATTACAATATTAAAAAAAATATTAAGATCCAGTCAAATGTACTTATCTTGCAAGTATATGGAATGGCAGAATTAATTCAACATCAAGAAAACTTACATATCTAAATAGTCAAGAAAAAAATTTAAAAAACAAACAAACAGAAATAAACTAAGAGTAACCCCAGCAGCTGACTAGAGGGAGGATACATCATTCATAAACAATTAGAAAACATCAACATTCATCAGACATTTCAGGAAGCAGCATTAGAAAAGATTGATGAACCGAAGCTTAAGTGGCAGTGAATATATTAACATCTTTCAACTTCTCTAGCATGATAAACAAACGTTAGAGTTTTAAGTTCTAGTGCATCAATCTTTTGACGATATGATTCAAATACACAAATGTAGACAGCACAATTCTCAGAGTATGTTCCCATACACTAGATTCAACACTGATAAATTCAGCAGGCGGAAGAACATGTTTTATAATACACTTAAACAGTTGATTCCCTGGCTTTACTGTTAGTGGGTGTACTTAAATTTTTGTAAATGGGGATTAAGGTGTACATAAAAAGGTGAAGTCTTGCTACCAGTGTTGTCCAGAACGACCTGAGCTATTGTATTGTCCCCTATCACGTTCGGATGTGTGACCACTGCCTCTATCATAAGAAGAACGTTCTGTGCTTGGTCGCTCAGAATACCTGGTTTTTTCAGAAGGCATGTGTTCTTTTGAACTTCTGGAAGATGGATAATGTTGGCCACCACTACCTCGTGGGTACTGAGCACTGTCTCGAGGTTCTGCAAGTAAAAGAGAATTCATAGTAAAGACTAAATTGTAAAGAAAAATGTACATAAAAATATTTAAATCTTTTGTATTGTTTATTGATAATTAAATTTAGTAAATACAGTTGTTTTTTACCCTTGACACTCTGTTTCTATTTAACTGGTTTTCTATGCTGGTAATCTCTATGATAGAAAATAATATATCATCCCCCCTCCCCCATTTTTTTCAAATGGAGTCTGCATTAAAAGGTAGAGGATATAAACTTTGTCTATTAATCTAATATATTTTATACATTTATTATTGTTTTTATCCTTTTCCCTTATGTTTTGTTAGTGCCACACAGGTCCAAAGCTGTATTCTCAAAGTCAATGAACTTTTCCCTGCAAAGTTCTCGGCACAAATAATTTTATATTTACTGAAACCAAATAAAATAAAAAGCCTGAATAATTGAAATTATTAAAACTTTAAACTGAATAAGAAAGGCATCAATTTCATAGCATAGTTATTTTCATTAAAAAAATAATCTGGCATATTGAGGGGTATAGTCAGTAGAGAATGCATCTTCCACTTATCCATGTAATAAAAATGGATCAAAATTGATATTTCTCCCTTTTTTCCGGAAGAATGATTAACCAATGAAAAAATAGTAAATATATGTATTTTAAATTGCAATTTATACACTTTACATGTTTTAATTATTTATAATAAAATAATTTAAAGTTAAACTGTAAAACAAATGCATGACTGAATTCGACTCTGTTTCATATATGTTGACTTGTTTGTTACAGTTTTTTACTATAATTTTACAATGATTTTAAAGTACAATGCTTAAAAAAATTAGGGGAGCAAATAAAGTGAAGAAACTGTTGCACAATAGCTATACATGGGAATAAAATGGAGAGTACAGGTGTAACAAAACTTAGTACAGAAAAATAAAAGAAGCAAACAACAATTGTAAGGGAACTTTAATTCTTTTGAATATAGCATAAAGAGCAGGCAAAGATGCTTCAGATCAAAAATTTGGTTAAATGTAAATGACAAAAACTGATTGTTTAGAATTGATATGGGATATTTAATATGGTGTGTGGTCCCTCCGAACTGCTGAGACTACTGCCCAACTGTTTAGCATGGATACGATGAGGTTATGGGTGAGAATTTGGTGGATACTGTTCCATTCTTCAAGGAGAGCAATCTCCACGTCCTGGACAGTAAGCGAAGGCAGCGATCTTGCTGAATGCATCGTTTTAATGAGTCCAAAGCATGCTGGATAAGATTTAGGCCAGGGGAACATGCTGGCCACTCCATACACTGTATCGTTTCAGCTTCAAGAACATTTTTCACAAGACGAGCTTTACGATTTCTAGTATTATCCTGCATTAAAAGAAATGAATCATCAATGGCTTCAGCATAAGGTACGACATGGGGTCTTAGGATTTTGATTGCATACCTTTTGAGCAGTCAAATTGCCCTTCTAAATGATATTTAGGCCAATACATCTGCCTATGCTGATGCCATCCCATACCATCTAGTCTGTAATGTGATCTTTGCTGAACAACTATTGGGTTATTTTAAGTGCCCCTCTCGCCAAACCCAAAACACGTTCGGCGTCACACTCTAAATTGAATCGGGACTCGTCTGTAAGCAGCACTTGGTTCTAATACCTTTGCATCCAATCTCGATGTTCAGCGACCCACTTTCTTCTGACTGCGTGGTGTCTTACTGTTAAGCAATACACGTTATTGACCTACATGCATACAGATCAACCGCATGAAGCCCATTCTGAACCATTTGGCTCGAGACCCTTCGTCCTGTTGCCAAATGAAACATTCTTTGAATCTGCGTCACGTAGGTTCTGCCTCGACGTGCTGTTTACAGGATATGCCGGTCATTATTTGCTGTGGTAACCCGTGGACGCCTTTGACCTGTCCAATGTCGAACATCCCGTTTCTTAGAACCGATTCCACAGTCTTAAAATGAAACTTATGCACTACAACAGCATCCACTACAGTTCTTTGTGTTTTCCCTGACTCAAATCTTCCGATTATACACCAAGCCATGGATTCGTCGTGACATTTTCCAGTCACTCTTTTTTTTTCAAAAGAACAGCCAGAAGGCTGATGTCATTACTGAGAGGACGAAAAACAACTGCTTCTATGATGTCGCAATTTTTGCACTTATTTCCTTTTTCTGGTTTTTGACCTTATGCACGTTGATTTGCATATGAAGTTTTCTTCTGTTTTCAGTTATATTTTAAACTATTTTACGTTAATTATCAGAAGAAATATTTGCGTAATATCGTTAAATCCATGTACTCCTCTAATTTTTTTGAGAAGTACATAAAACTATCTTGTCTTCCTCTCTCAATGCATTATGTATATATATATATACACATCTATATTATACGAGGGTTGGGTCAAAAGTCATGGCAACTATTTTTTTTCTTGAAGATACCAGTCTGGTTGGAAAATGTGACAAAAACAGACATGTGGACAATGAATAGCACTAAAACATCGTAACACACTAATTTATTACGGCAGTACACAGGGCAATACGGCCTTCACGGTGCAAAAGAAAGACAACACAGTACAAATAAAGGTGACATGATGATGCGTTTGTTGTCCGTTTCTCGATGCCACTTGCACTCTCTAACTCCAGTAGCATCCAACGTCTATCTTCATCCATGAGCTGCTCGATGACGGCACATGTCAAGTCGGTTCGCACATTGAGCAGTAGTCCCGAACGTTGCTTATCACTGGTTGACATACGTTCTTGCTGAAACTTTGCTACCCACCGTGCTACTGTATGGTATGGTAGGGCATTATTCCCAAGGGCTACTGTATGGTATGGTAGGGCATTATTCCCAAGGGCTTTCACAAATTCACTGTGACATTCCATCTCCTTTTTCCCTCGGAGAACGGATATTTTGATGAAAGCGCGCTGCTCAACTCGGATTACTTCCATCTTAAACGACACTCACCAACTGACTGATTTCACAGCCCTCGTTGAGCTACTACCACCCATCACAGAACCATCTGTTGTTCTGCATACACACTATGCCTGCAGACCTACTACACGAATCATATACATTTGTGATCCATTCACATATCTACAAGAAAAAAAATACTTGCCATGACTTATATATATATATATATGCCCCAACCCTCGTATATATACTACTCAAGATATTTAACCAATTATGAGAAAATCTCAGTTTATCCAAGATCAATTCTTAAACTTACTCAAACACCTCTTTAAAGCTATTTATAAATTCTTAAAGAATAAATATGACCAATTTAATCTGAATTGACACAACTCTACTATTTTAACTCACGCATTAATGTAAATACATGGCCAGCTGGGCGACGTAATTGGTTTGTCGCTGGCCCTGTTCACCTAAGGTTGAGGGTTCGACACGGGACAAAGTCAGTGGATTTTCATGATGCGGAAAATCGACAGCGTCTATCTCGTATGGTTATGTGGCAAGTTAAAGATCCCGAGAGTGCCTGTTTGGCTTGGGTGCTCTCGGCAAATGAAATTCATGGTTTCATTTCGCATCGTCAGAGCTCAGGTGCCTCCCTCTAGGGAGGAAACTGGGAGTCAAAATTACATTGCGCCGATTGGTATCCCACCTAATGGCGCCACACTAAAAAGTGATACCAGTTCCCGGGGAATGTATTGGGTCTACAATGGTAATTACCAATCAGCAGCTCTATTGGGGGGGGGGGGTAAATGAATAGTACTTGCAAGAGAAATTGCAATGGAGCTCATAATTTTTTTAATTAAAGGTCAGATGACGTGGATAGAACACACTCTTAACTTTCATATCTCACTATCGACAGACCGAGTTAAAGTTTCAATTGATGTGTTTTAACTCTTTATCTCATCGGTTTGAACATTGTCAACCATGAAACTAAAGTACTTAACCATGCGGCTTATGATGATGACAAAAGAACCTTAAACAAAATAAACCATAATAATCGCCTTTCATCTTCAAAGAAAATACATGATTTTGAGCATAATGGAACCTAGTTTTATGCACTTATTCAATAATTTGAGCTAAACTAGGGTTTGCAATCCCGTGTTATATTTTCAATCCCGGAATTTCGGGATTACATTATCCAATCCGGGATTAGGATTGAACTATTTATTGAAAATACTTACACATTAGCATAGTTGAAATTTCCTAGTAAAAGTGAAAATATAATTAAAAATTGGTTTAATATTTATTTTATTGAAACAAATAAAAAACTCGAGAGAAAGATCTTATGCTGCATTCTCGGTGGGATCCAAGTGGATCATGGAGAAGATATAATTTACAACTCACAAACTTTACAAACAACCTAATATTGTAAAATTCGTCAAATTACAATGACTTAAATGGGCTGGCCATCTGGCTAGAATGAATGAAGATGTTGCTGCAAGAAAATCTTTCTGGCAAAGGCCATGGGAAATAGACCTCGGGGCAGACCCCTGTTAAGATGGATTGACTGTGTTGAAAAAGACTTAAATATTTTAAAGAACAAAAACTGGAAAACAGTTGCCAAAAGAGATGCATGGAGAAAATTTCTGGAGAAGGCTAAGGCCCACTCACGGCTGTCGAGGCATTGAAGAAATAAAAAAAAACTTAATTCATCATAAAAAAACAAATAAAAATAGTACATAATGAAATTAAAAATTTTTTTTTATTTTTTATTTCTTGTGTTTCTGTAAATAAGCTTTTAAAAAAATACAGCTCTCCAGCGTTTCATCGTTCAAAGGGCTTCTAATTTTTGTTACAAACTGTCCTGCCGAGGAAAATGCTCGTTTGGAGTAGGTGTTATCATCGTTATAAATAGGAGTCACACACCTCTCTTTATTTTTTATAAAAAAAAGACATTTATTGAATTTGTGATGACAGTGTCTCAAATCTAATAGACTGCATTGGTGCATATCCCTCTTTGGCAACTGTATATAGTTCTTCGACACTTAAGGGTTTTTGTGTACAAATGGATCCAGCTATTGAATCAGAATGTGAATCAATATCAAGTGTTACCTTATTTGAAATATATATAGAAGATCCAGTTGCATAAGTTGTTGGTAATGCAATGGGATTTAAAGTGTCTCAAGCCTTTCAAGCAGGTCCGCTATTAGTTAACGGCATTTAATTGAAGAAGGAACCATGACAAAATCTATTCTTGAGATGTTGCTTATATTATTGTTTAAGTATTGCAGTGAGCCACTTAAATTTGTGCGACGTTCTCCCATACAAGAAATGAGAGCTGCATATTCTTTTTTTATTTATAGCACTTATAATTGCACGAAAAAAATTCTACATACATATTTCATTAACAAATATATAAATTATCTAAGAATTGAATTCATAGAAAATTTTGATGAGAGAAAAAATTTTAAAATATAATTCAGGACAAAAACTAAATCCTGGGATTAGTTATTTTAATCCTGGGATTTCGGGATTGGAAAAAAATTCTGGCATCCCAGGGCTCCAAACCAGGGGGCGGCAACTTTTCAGCTGTGGCATGCCAAGAAAATCTACCAATACGATTCAGCGTGCCTCATAGTAGGAAATTTTTGAAACAATTCGATTCCCGCGATAATGAATGCAGAGTCAGAGAATAGAGCTCAATAATATAGGTTTACAATTTTGCCTCATTTAAGGATATTCCTTAAAATAAAATAAACAGTATAAAATATATATAACTATTTCTTCAACAAAAATTTAAAATTGTACATATATTATTTATTTTTAGACATTTATTAAAATAAGAAATATACATGAAATATAACTATTTCCCTTCATAATAGTTAAATTTTAGATAAATGAAAATCTTAATGAGAAGCTAGTGTTTGCACTCTACTTTCATATCGAAAAATAAGAGGTATAATTTGTGACTTTCAATTTGACATGAAGTTGAGCTTTTAGTTAAACAATTTCTTTGAGGACTCAAATATTTTTTATAGAAAGATTTTTTACGTAGATATGTAGAACCAAAATTGGAAAGCAGAATACATGCAATTTTCTCTCTTCAAACAGTTAAATCTCTCTTGCAACGGTATTCAATATTTTTTTTAAAAAGTAAATTTATTTTCAGAGCAGGGATGGTCTTAAGACACTTTGAGGCCCTGGGCCCAGAGAAGATTTTTTGAGGCCTTGGGCCCCTATGCAAAATGCCCCTATCCCCTATCTTTCAGATTTTTTTTCACAATTCTGTAAATGTCCATAATTCTGAAGATGTTTGTCAAATAAGGTCCATTACAAATTTATGAACTTCCATTCACTCAAAAACTGACAAATGTGTAGAGTACTTCAGAGTGCCACTGAGAATTGTAACGCATGCCACAGGTTGCTCCAAACCCTACACTAAATGACACTTTGATAGGAGTTACATTTTTACAAAAGTTGCATTAAAAAAATAACAAAATAATAGTAGTGAAACCTTTTGGATAACTTCCACCACTTCTGCCAGATGGTGCTAGCCTAGGGTCACGGAAATCTGGCGGTGCTTCAGTGAGGAAATTGGAAGGAACCAAACCTCTTTCACCATTCAGTTCACCCATGTAAAAGCCATCTTCGTCAGCTTCTCCATACACGTATATCACATCTCCCGTTCTAAAAGCTAACTCCATCTAGATAAAATTAAATGCAGATAAAGATGATACTTTTAGAAATTAATATTTCAATGTTTAAGTTAATTTATTTAAGATTTTTGATACTGAGGTATGTTTTGAAAGTTTGTGGACAAACATAATGAGCCGATTCTGAAATTACTGACAAAGTTTTTATTGTTTAGTTTATATCAGTGAAGTTAATTAATACACAGGTGTTTCTTTTAATTTAATATTAGTTTAATTATAATAGTTAATTATTCTATGAAGTATTGGAGTAATTGATGAGATGTGAACAGCAAGCTGTATGAACAATGAAGAAAATCAGGTAAACTCAAACACTGATTTTACACCCAGGAAAATTCAATCTTTTCTAACTTTTGAAAAAACTAGCTAACTTTTCTCAAAGAAAAGCAAATGAAAGTGAAAGAAACATTGACTTCTATATACTTAATTCCCAAGAAATAGTTTAAAAGATATCTGAAAAAATTTATCATAGATTATTGTCTCTATTTGAATTATTTTAAAAGAAAACATACTTTTGTGACAGTTCTATTTGCGCTCCTTTTACTAATAGTCCTTTTAGGGGAATTTCTGGTCTTTAAAAATCATTTTATTTTAAAACTACTCTTCAAAGAAGACGTGATTATGTAAATTAAAACTATCATATATAGTCTAGGCTTTTAGATTAGAATAAGAGAGATAGAATAGACTGCTAGCAGAGCTGAGATTAATCAAACTGAATGTGAATCCCGGATATTTAATATTTAATAATTGAATTACTTAGGGTGACGAATTGTCACTGGAGATTGAATCTAGATTAAATAGATGAGAAGTTAGAGCTATTGCCTTGAGTAAGTGTGTTTAGTATTCAAGTCTTCTGATATCTAGCATACCTTGTTAATTGTCTACATAGTTATTAATCGGGTACATCTCTTAATATTGATCGAATGCATTTGAGTTGCGGTTAATATTGTGAATAAATTAGATTGTTTCTTGAAATATGACTAGTCTTCATTCCAATCCTCCAACACCTTTAAGTGCGCAGGCAAGACCATTGCATGTTATTTTATAGAAAACTTCAAATGGTGATTTTAATCCATGAAGTTTCCGTTGATTAATTTCTTTAACATTGTACATAGGAGCAACATGAAGCTACTCATGAAGTTTAGGAGCAATCCTTAATTTTCGCTTCCAGTGTATTTGATTAAAAAAAATAATCTTAAGCCAAAAAATGGAAATTCTCAAACATTCATAAGTTTATGTTAAAGTGAAACAAGTCCAGATGAATAAAAATATCAATTATATCATACGAATTATATCCAGAGAACTCAAAAGCATTATTTTTTTAAATCCAATATTTATATAAATGTCATGAAAGTTTTATGCTTATCACCATAGTATTAATCATGAGAGTCAAAAAAATGAATTATAAATATATAACTACAAAACACAAATAAAAACATGCTAAGAAATTTCAAAAAAAAAAAAAAACTATTGGTAATGAAGAGTAGGAAATGCAACTAATTAATCACTTTAAATACAGTGCATATACATTATAATACATTAACAGTACAGTGAATACATTAACAGTACATATATCATGTTGAAATAAAAATTAATAGATATGAATTATCTACATTTTTATATTGAGCATGCAATATATACAAAAAAATTTACAGAATAATGTCTTGTTGTTAATGTATGAAAAATTAACACTTAAAATAAAGAAAGAAAAAAAAAAATGAAAGTGCATGAACCGAAACTTAATTTAAAATTGAGTGCAAAAACTTCATGCATTAAAAGATAATTAAGAAAAAATAATGTATTCACCTGCTGTAAAATCAAAAGTCATCCAATTAACAATTCATCCCCGACATTCAAAAGCAAAGAAAGGGAAGAAAAAAAAATCTTTTAATCAATTTTTCTACTTTTTAAACGTATTTCCACTTTAAAAATACTATATTAATATTGTTGAATTGATATTCAAAAATTTTAGAAGACAAATTAAAGCAATATGTTTTTATATTAAATATATTAATTTAAATAAATTATCAATATGAATAGCATTTAATATTCATATGACTCGCAAAGTTATGAAATATTTTATTTGAATAGAGTGTTGCATAAAACAAAATTTAGTTTTATTCCCAAAAGATGTAATAAAAAGTCATGAAAAATAAGTACATTTAATAATACTGAAAAAATCAGATATTTATGAAGGAAGGAGATAAAATAGAGCCAATACAATTTATAAACCAGTGTGAAAAACAAGATATTTTATTTATACTTTGAACAAATATATAATTATTTAAAAAAAAATTAATATATTTTACAAAAATAACAATTCAAAATTTGAAAGATACATTGAACAAATTCTTGATTTTTAAGTTAAAATAATGTTAAAATAAAATACCATATGATTTCTTTGGCAAAAGTATCACTAAATATTGATTAAATTAAAATGTATAAGCAGAATAATTAATTATTTCCTTCAATTAAATCATAACATTATTCCTTTTTTTAAAAGAAGCTTTATGAAAATAATGGGATTTCAAAAATAATTTCTTATGGTATAATTATTTGACAAATCAAGTAATACAAAAATTTCATTAGAAATGGGACAGTTTTTTTTAACTTACCTCAGCATCCACATTAGGTGAAAGTTCTTGTGGGTCATAGTCATAAAGGGCTACTAATTTCTTGACAGGATATGCAGACCATGGATCACCAGGACCACCTGAAAAAAAATCATTATAATGAGGTCGAATAAAATAGAACTATATACATTAATGTATATTTATTTGAACATTTATTTGTCCACAGATAAAGATTGTAAGAACTGAATTTGATAATTTGAAAAATCAACTACATTATGTTACTTAAAATTTAGGGAAGAAATTTATTAAAACATTTTCAATTACCTCTAGACTCTTTTGAAAGCTTTAAAACAGCCCTGCTTTACTTCAGAGTTTGTCTGGAAATATTAGAAACTATTAACGACACTCACAGAAGAAATAAAGCTGGTTTGTATTGAAATCCTGCGTGGAGGTGCATATTTAAGGACAGAACCTGGGATACTTGGGTCCGTAGCCGCGGAACATAACCACTAGACAAAAGCGAAAAAGTGGTCACCCTTGTTCTGAAGCTGTAACTGGCTTCTGAATATACCACCACAGTACTCCCCCCACCAGTGAAATGGTGGATAGGCGAATGATTTTTGGGAGGGAGAGCGTGTGAGTTCCTGCTGTTAATTGATGGTGTTGCGTGAAGTGGGCCTGGCGATTTTGTTTGCTCTTGTTGTGGGTAGATGGCACCACACGACAGCTGCGCGAAAAAGTTGCATTTTTCTTAATTCAGCCAAGGTCACCAATGTGGAAGTGCTTATCCGTGGACAGAACCCACGACGCTAGGGTCCGTAGCCGCGTAACATAACCACTAGACTAAAGTGAGCACCCTTGACCGGAGGCTGTTACTGGCTTATGAAGATACCACCACATCCTGGTTATTGTAGCATCGAAATAATTAAAAAAAAGCAGATTCCTTGGTAAGAGAGGGTTCAGAGACATTCTTCAGTGAGACTTGAATCGGTGTTAAGTATACTGCACAATGCAACCAGAAAATCTATTCAAGATGCATTTAAGTAAAATGTTATCTTGAATGATGTATGACCTTTTTTAATCCATATAGAACAGATAAAACCAGGAATACAAAAAAAAAAAATAACTAAAGAGTTTTTGAAATTCAACAGGGGAAAAAGGTTAAAGAATCAATAATATTATTCACAGATCAATATCACCCAAAAAGGCACATGGATATTAATAGAGTAATCAGTAACTCCCAGATGGGTTTTTACTTGAAGAGTTTACGCATTAGTTAAATGGAAGTTTGTCTGCAGAAGCAAATAAGAGGCTTTCTCTGTCCAGAAATTTTAATATGTTGGATATCTCTATAGTGTCTAGGAAATTTACTATATTCCTATGAATGAGTGTTTATAAATGTTGGCCTTTAAAGCAACATGAGGGCTATTGGCAACGAACGTAATTTTGAGCCTTAGTCAATTAATGAGGACAACACTCGAGCAGGCAACCCATTATCCAAACTTCCGCACTACACCAATGTTGGGGCTTTGAGCCACATTACAGGTTAAATGTGTATCAGCCCCTCTACATGGCAGGCCTTCAGTGGAATCAGAAATCAAACCCTCTTGACAATGCCAACCATGAGTTCATGACCATTTTTTCCCATTACCCCCATGGACCATTCCCCCTCCTCCTTTAATTCCATTTTGCCTATTTCCATTTTGGCAATTTTAGTCTTTGTAACAGTTCCGTTTTTA
The DNA here is from genome assembly GCA_019973975.1 of Trichonephila clavata. Classification (NCBI taxonomy): domain Eukaryota; kingdom Metazoa; phylum Arthropoda; class Arachnida; order Araneae; family Nephilidae; genus Trichonephila; species Trichonephila clavata. Next base: position 74,520 of record BMAO01019057.1, read on the forward strand.
ACCTCCTCGGCAGCTTAGGCACTTCAAATTGTTGCGTCCCACATACTACTATTTCAAGAGCACCACCCTTCTTCAGTTCTTACCTTGTCAATTTTGGTTTGGGAGGGATTTTCTCGTGACGTTCTTACTCTTTTTTCCTTCCTTTGTTTTTGCAGTTTGGAGAGAGAGAGTCTTACCATTATCTACTACCTATGAATCCACCATGTCCTGGACTGGCAACCGTTTGGAAAGAATAGTGGTATGGTTTGGCCACTCTTGCTCATTTTTTACCTAAGGAGATCCCGGAGCACCTGACCACCCTTTTGTAATTTAGTATTGTAAATTAATAGAATCATTTGCAATTACCCAATAGAGTATATATTATTGCATGAACTGTTTTTAATTTGTTAACTATCATCTTTGTCGCTGTACTATATTTTACTATCACTGTACTGGTACAACAAAGGTTTTCTTGAGCTTTGATCATTGCAAAATCCTTAATAACATCATTGTGTTCAATTTCCATGGCAATATAATTTTGAATGCAGAGCACCATCCAACTTTCCATTTTCCGTAGGAGATCTCATTTCGGTCTTTATTCTCTAAAAAGCAGAAATGACTCTCATGACTCACTAGGTGCTGGTACGTTCACTGTAATTTTTATTTTAACTCTTTTTTTTCGCCCTCCAATTTCTTGCACCCTCGAATCTCTTGCGCTCTAGGCACGTGCCTAAGAGGAAAAGCGGCCCTACTTTGCAGACACAGCAAGTCCCCCAAATGTGAGAATCATTTCAGTGGTGGCACTATCTAGTGGAAGCTCTCACTATCAAATTTTGATGCTTGAATTAATTTCTCTTTGCTCTCATCATTAGGCTACAGTGACCACTTTATACTTGCAAGATGCTTTTTTCAAATATATTTTGTTGAAGGTCTTTTAGTCAATTAGTCAAACAGGAATGAAAGTAGTACAATAAATCAACTGTCGCATAAAACAGCTTGAGTGTAAGCCAAATTATTTTACCCTTGTTTAGGACAATGAGTCCCATTGAAAACATTAAGCAGAACGTGGAGTAAAAAAACGTAATAGCAAACATTGATAAATATAAATGGAACTAGTTTGTTACCTTGGGTCACGGGACTATGAGTCCCATTGAAAACATTAAACAGAACGTGGAGTAAAAAAACGTAATAGCAAACATTGATAAATATAAATGGAACTAATTTGTTATCCTGGTTCTCGCGCCAAACGCTGCTTGGCGCGATCAAGAACCCCGCCAAGCAGCGCATGTCTTTGGAATGGAATCAAAGATGGTGGCGTAGCGGTAAGCGATCGTCAGGAAAATAATTTTAAAGAATTTTTGAAATACAGTAAAATCTATCTCGAATGAAGAATGTAGGAAGAGATTGAGAATAACCAAGATTAATAAAAAAGTGAATCTCAATATGATCTATAAAAATATTTACAAAAAGTAATATTATGCAATATATAATAAATAATCTTATAACATAATTCTATAGTATAAATATTATATAAACTATTAATGTAATATTATATAGTAATAATTATTATATAATCAAAAAGTAACAATAATTATTTTGTATAATAATAATCAAATATAATTTAATAGTAATTTTTAAAAAAAGAGTAACTCCAGCGTATTGTAATATGAAGCGTACATAAAAATACTCATTTAACATAATAATTAAATAAATAACAAAAAAATAATTATAAATAAATAACAAAAAAATAATTATGAATAAATATATAAATAAATAACATAACATAATAATACTTATAAGTAAATAACTATTATAAATAACATTTAATAATTGTATTTTTATAATTTTTTGTAAAAAAAATTGGCAGTTATAGAGACTGCTGATAGAAGTGAAAACTTAGAACTTTTAATATTAAAATTTGAAATTTCATAATGTTTGAATTAAAATTATCAACACCAATCTGGTTTTCACATCTATTGACACTCCGAGCAACAACTAAATGCATGTTTATATGATTTTTTTATTATTCAAATATATTACGGACTGTACAAGATCATGACAAAATATAAATGCAATTCAATTGAAATAACAATTAAAATATACAATCAGATTATTTATGGATATTATTTGTATTTAATACATTTCAATGTACTTTATTTTTAACATTATTTTAATTGTTTGCATCATTGTTATCATTAATTTCAACAATAATTAGATTTTTTGTACTTTCAATTATTTCATTTTGTTCCAAAAAAGATACGTGGCGCGGTATCGATCATGCTAGTGTGTCATGAGTTCGATCCCAGTACACTAAAGACCGCCGTGTAGCGGAGCGATGCACGTTAAATCTGTCGAGAGTTCAAACGTCCTCCCGTTGGTGTGGTAGTTAGGAGAGGGGGTGCCAGCTCAGGTGTCGTCCGCGTCACTTGACCATGGTTCAAAATTACGCGGACCGTCGTAAAAAACCCTCGTGTTGGTAAGACAGTGCGACGTTAATATTCACTCCCTCCCTCCAAAAAAGATACAATAGGCTTATTGTAACTAAAGTAAGAAAGGAAAATGTTTGATTCAAATTTATCTAAGTATCGCGTAAAAGCCGCATCGATCGTCGTTTTATATTTTGTAGTACTGAGTTTTTGATCATTGGGCATATTTAAATTAAGTGTTTTATTTAGAAATTCAATTAGTGGTAGATTTTTTTATCATCTGCAAAGTTAATATTGAAGTCTCTACTTAAAATCATCGGTACATTATCCTATTTTTCACCAAATCTTTTTTCGAGTATTTCAGAACCTTCTTTTGTATAAATCATCAAATTTTCGAATAAAAATTGCTGTATCTGTCTCATAGATTTTCCAGGCGAAATATAAACGGCAACCATTAATTAATATGTATTGCCCATTCTCGGAATCGCAACGAGCAATGCACAGTATACACTTTGAATTTTTCACTAAATCCATTGAATTTCACTTATAACATATGTACAGCACTATACGTCAGCTGTATAGCTACAGATATACTGCTATAAGCATGTCGGTGACGCGAACGCACGAGATTTCACCCATCCAAAAAGTGTCTAAGGCGAACAGCACAGCGCCTGCGCCAGTCAGAGCATGTCGGTGACGCGAACTCATAAGATTTCTCCCTACCAATAAGTGCTCAACGCCGCTAAAGAAGTTTTCACTTAAAAAATACGTAATGTTTAAAAATCATAATGAATATCAAATAAAAAGTACTGCAACCGTGCAATGTTCCAAAAACTGCAAGTTCCTTCAACGAATTTCATCGAACAAGGAACGTTAAAAAAACTTTTTTTAAAGTAAAATAAAGTGAAAATGGAAGATATATATTTATAGCAATAATTAAAAGTACAACACTCAGTCTTTAAATAAAATATCCAAGTACTCACTTAATATATTAGAAATATCCATATTCGAAAATAGCACAAAATAAAACAGAAGACTGTTTTGTTTTACAAGATAGAGCAAAAGCAATAAAAATGGTTAAATTGTTAAAGAAATTGAATTAAAATCGTCTGAAATTAATAGGGTTACCACGAGAAAAAGCCAAAAATTATTTCTAATATACGTTATCCCCATGGCAACCACAATGATATATGTTAAAAATATCAAGGTTACCATATTGTAATGTTATCGCCCATCCTCGTCGAACATAAACAACAACTTAGCGCGTAGACCCAGGATATCAAACTAGCTCCATATGAATAATACAAAGTGATTAATTACCAGAATGATGATGTCGTGGCGGAACACCTTCATTCATTAAATGTCGAGCTGTTTCTTCTTCATCAAGTGGAATTTCAGTTACCATTTTATAAGGAACATAACCTACTCTACCATTTATTTCTCCATAAAATAATCCATCACTATCCTTCTCTCCATACACCTAGATAAAAAGAAATTTGGAAAAGTTAATAAAAACAAAAATAAAGAGTTTTTTTACTAACATACCTGATTTGTTGGATAAGTTTTTGCTTTTAAACAATTTCAACATTAAGCTCGAAATAAATGTTTATACAAAGAAATAATTTATGCAACCATACATTAAATTAAAATGAACAATATTAGAATTTAATATTTCTAATTAAAGGAAAAAGTAATTTTATTCTTTTTTAAAAAATCATGAAAAAGCAATGCACAAATAATATTGACCTAACTTTCCCCCCAAAACTTCTAGAATGAGCAGTTCTAGTGGTGTGCACATGCATCTAACATACCTTTAACCAACATAAATTAAATATAGTTAAACTAAAATGATACACATTTAAAGAATTCTCTCTTAAGAGATTTAAAAAAATTCTAATATCTTGAAAAGATTACATATATACAAAAAAAAAAAAGAAAAATATTTACAGACTAGCAGATATTCAATTTTTACAAAAGAGATCCATCCCCCTTTGCGCTGTCGTCTATGCGTTTTTTTTTTAATGAAATCCCCCTTCCCCCATAAAAAAAAGGTATGTGCATGCTTGTATAATATTCCAAAATAAATAGTTCTTTGAATTATTGCACTTTCTTTTTCTGTACATATATTAGTACATAAGAATTTCATTTCAAGATTATCTATAATAAATCTACTTATTTCATTAGGGCCGTGGGTAGCTTAGTGTTTAGAGTATCGGACTCCAGACGGGAAGGCCTGGGTTCGATGCCACCACCAAATACCTCCGAGTACACACGGAGTAAGTGTTCGTAAAATTAGTGGATCCTAAAGTCTTGTGGATGGTCGCAGAAGATACCACGGGTGCAGGGGGCTGGAGAATATTTCCCTCCTCCCCAGTTCTATGCCTAACTTGTGAAGGTGGAGATAGGCGGTGTCGCCAGCTATCGCTTAGAAGTCCAACCTGTCTCAGGCTCTGGTAACTTCTATTCTTTCCCTTCGGGAAGGACACAGCAACAATTTATTTAATTGTTACACAGTAAGAAATATATTGTTACGAATTTTGTATACAATAATGTAAATAATTTGTATTTGGATGTGAAATGCCTTTATATTACTCTATGCTATATTTATTTCATGTTAAAGTTGTAATATTCACAAGCAACGCCGTCCCTTACGTTTTAATGGCGATTTAATGGGAACTTGGCGAAATATTGACGATAGAGCCAAGTCGGCATCATTTTTGGAGACCAACTTGGCGATCATGTTGGCGACCATTTTTGGCGAGTTCGGGATTCTCTGGATTCTTCTAGAAATTAGTAGAGAAATCCACTAATTTCACGATCTATGACGCGAGCGCATCTTTCCGGAACTTTCGGTCCCGGCTATAAATAGAGTGATACTCGCCGCAAGAGTAAGTCTGGTTTTGACTAGCGATTAGTGAACTTGCTTTGATCGTGATTAGCCCGGCTGTTCTTGTGAATAAGCATATATATACGTGTATTTTTAGATACTGATAATTATGTGTAAGTGATGTTGAAGGTGTGAAATCCTTCTGATATTTATTCTGCGAATTTTTCTGTTGAATCCTGTATTTTTTAAGGTTTGATTTACGCCAATAAATACTCTTCGCCCTTAAAGAAGTCTAGTTGTTTACGACTGATTTTGCATAAAATCCTCGAACCCCGATCTACGTAACAATATTCATGGTTTATTTGCAACAAGAATGTGGACAAAAATATAAATACAGATATTTTTATTTCAAGTTCTGATAAAGTATCCTTTTTCAAACTGTTATTTCTTTAATTATTCTATTTATTATTTTTTCCTTCATTTCAAAACCTAATTTTTGAAAATTTATCGCTTGAGTAATAACTTGACTAATTGTTTTATAATAAATAATTATAAAACATAGTTACCAATCACTGCATTAAATTATATCAAATATTACTGAACCATATATCGCTGCACCATGACATTCATTTCCAATGAATCTTATCTCACGTCAAACTTTATGGCAATGAAATGGCGGACAAACTAGCAAAGGAAGCCTGTAATCTTCCAACTCCCGCTACATCCGCCTTTACCTATCTGGAATTATACTGGTTAAATAAATCTCAAAATTTGGTGGAGTGGAGGGCACCTCCCACTCATCATTGGTATGCGGGTAATAGACCCGGATTGGTCCTAGCCCTCAAGTGCGACAGATGCTCCCAGACTACGCTTTCTCGTCTTGCTAGTGGTCACATCAAGTGCCTTTCATTCTCAGCGAACAAGAAGATCTTCTCCATCTGTGCAAGGTGTCAAGATCCCCTGGCTTCCCCGGAGCACATAATGCGTTGTATGGATCTCACAAGCAAAGATATCTTGCACGGATCCCTTTCTTGTGCTGGGCTTTTTGAGATTCAACTTTTTAATTGATCTTGTCTGACTTCGCCAGACCCTGGAGGATTAGCAACAACAACATATCAAATAGTTATTTTTTAAGAAAAGAAAAATGTATATAGCTGATATATCAGAATGAACTATCATACTAATACTCAAATTAAAGCTGTTGTGTAGATTTCATTCATAGGAAATAATTAACACAACAGCACAAATCCACACGCACGCCATTGCATTTGATCAATGAACAACACAGCTCGCTGTCAAGCTTTAACTGCACTTACTTCTACGCAGGATCCTTGGAAATGCTGAACACGGCTTCTGGCACTTCCTCATGAAATAATAACCTTAGACCAGTGCCGATTTAAAGCTCATTACGGGCCCTGGGCGCAGAAGATCTACAGCCCCCCCCTTGGCACTGGTGGATCGAAATTTATATAACCAGAAAATCTAAGACCAGCTTATTCGGGCCTCTGAACACCCGCCCCAAGCGCCCAGGGGATAAATCGGTACTGTACGCCAAGACTTTTCTACATTTTTCCAGAGGCATCTATTTTGTCGCTCAAATTACTCCCCAGGATCACTCTTATTTATTTGCTATTATTAAAAAAAAAAATCTTTCTTGATTTTTGTTGTTGTTGCTACTTATCTCCTTGTCTAGTTTCTGTTAGACCAGATCTATGAGTTTATTCACCCTCAAAAAGTCACATAGGAAGACCTAGCAAGTCGTCATAGGACAAACCCAGACATCCAAGAATATAACTTTGGGAAGCCTGCTCGATGTTACATTTTGGACAAATCGGATGGGTTTTATGACCACCCTGGAAGGTAAATAATCTTAAATGTCCACTAAGAATGCCGTCTAGGTGCGTCTGTCGCAATTCACAGAAAGGGATCCTCCAGGGAGTCAGCTCGATACCAAATATGGACCGGGGTCCCCCCCCTCTAGACCTGTAGGTTGCCTCATCGTGGCGAGTGGGTGAAATGGGCGAAGAACGTCGGTAGAATATTGTCCTGGCAAGGTCACACCAGGAGTGAAGGCCATTCCACTTTACCCATCTAAATACCTACAGGCAAATCAGCTAAGTCAGTCCTCTACCTGTGGTGCTCGTCTTTCGACTAACAGAGGCTGCCGTATATGAGTTCTTGATTTTTAAACGATCTTTTTGGTTACAAAACGTTTTCAGCATAGAAGAAAACAGGAAACTACAAAATTTTCCCTTCCCCACTTGAAAGACTACATGTCCCAGTCAGTTTCTTCTCAACAGGAAGAAACCTGTCCACTCACTGTATTGATGTATTCTGTTGATGTGTACAACTTTTGGCTTAAATGTTAGTGGCTTTTGAATCTGAACAACGACATCATTCAAAACCTTGATGATAGTATATGATCTTTCTAGTGATGCTGTATCTTTGAACTTGGTACATGGCACCTTGTCAGGTTGTAAAACCAAATGTGATGTCTTCCTTTGAAGTGATGCTTTGTAGCACTTGAACTCTAACGGATCTTCCTCTAATTTATCACAATGTTGATTCCTTCTTGAGTGAAATGACAGACACTCTCCAGATGTGCCTCGGATATTTGGTATCACTCGGTATCCAAAAGAAAAGATCACAAGATAAATGTAGACTTTGACTAACCTATGAGGATTTCAAAAAATGCCCAACCAGTTGTCTCATGTGTGGAATGCTAGGAGATAGAAAGAAATGAGTAAATGCTAATGTGTCTCCTTTTTGAGACATACATGGACAAGTTATTTAAAATAGTCCTGTTAAATCTTTCCACTATTCCAACAGAATGTGGGTACAGAGCGGTTTTCAAAATTTTCAGAATGCATATAAGATAGCAGAGTTATTTAAATAAAATTAAAATGAAATTCCCCCTTCTGTCTGCGAAGAATTCTGTATCATGATATCCAGTCTTGTACCAGAACGTAAGCAATCGTTGATATATCTTGATCTAAGATTGGTAACATTTCTAAACTCTTCATGAAATAATCCACAGTAAAAAACATGTATTTATTGCCTTTGTCAGTCAGTCAGGTAAAGGTTTTAGGATATCTAGAACAATTCTCTCAAAAGAAACTATGTTAGGGGCTAGTGATTTTAGGCCCTTTCTGGGCCCCACCTGCCAGGCATTTCTTGTACAAATTTTTTACATCTGTTCTTGTGACAAGTATTTGATTCCAGAAAAATCTCTCCCACACATTTGCGAAAGTTTCGCTGATACCAAAATGACCTCTACTAGGACTATCATGAATTGTTAGGAGGAACTCAGAAGCATTACTTCTTAGGAGGATCAATTACCTTTTGCCATTTTCTCTCTCCCATTTCTGGTAGAGGACACCTTGGCAAATATGTAGATTCCCATTATCTACAATACCGTTTTTTATTGACAGACTATATGCAGATATTTCTCACTAATTTGGAGGAGAGGAAGAGTTAAATTTTCATTGCAAGGTGGTGTTGTTATTTTGATTTTTGGAAATTGCCTGGAGATTAAGGATATGTGGTTGTGGTAGATTTTATTGCTTTAACAAGAATAGAAAGAATTTTGCCTTGCTTTTTTTCTGCTCTCAAACAACATTTGTAGATCTCCAAGCAATATCTTCTTGCGCCATTATGGTGTTGCACCTGAAGTGGCGCGCTTATCCAGAGGACAGAACTCGGAACCTTTGGATCCGAAACCCAGTAACTTAAACATTACACCAAAATGATCACCTTTGGTGCGGAGGTAGTTACTGGCTTATATAGATGGTATCGCTACACACCTGTATGATGTTGCACCTGCATGGTGTTGCACTTGATGAGTCAAAATTTGAGAAGCCTTTGAAGCCATATTACTTCTTAGTCATCAAAACTGAGCAGCCATTTTAGGAAAACAAAGTCTGTCCATAAAGTAAATTTTTGGAATGGAAGAAACATTTATGCCTTAACTGTGGCCAATCACTTTTTTCAGTTTACACACTAGTTTCTTTCCAGCTTTTCCTAAGTTCTTGTAGGCTTGTAGAAGTTAGCTTGTCTTGTAGAAACTTAACTCCATTTCTTTCATAATTTGCATCAATATTGAGAATAGATTTTTAGCCAAGTTGATGATATGCCAAAATCGGAGCAAAGATCTCTTTTGAAGTAAACACAATTTCACATTCCTTATTTTGGGTTAATTTGACTTTGTCAATCTGTGTAATGTCTTAACAGAGTCGAGATGTCTCTGGCAAAGCATTGTAAAATGCATAGTACAACAAAATTTTGAAGATCATGAAATTTTCCTGGTTAGGGCCATTCTTTGACTACCTTAGTCTTTTTGGGATCAGTTATGATATTTTCCTCTGATAAAATATGCTTCAGATAACAATCTTCCCTGAAGAAGAATTCACATTTCTTAGGGCTTCTTTCAAATTGTCACTTTTTAATATTTGAAACTTGTCAGATGCTGTTTAGATGTTCCTCAAATCTTTCTTGATCCATAAATGATGTTTCTGGTAACAATATCATTTCAACAAACAAAAGAAAAAAAAGAATTTAAAGTTTTCACATTAGATGTATATAGTCCTGGTCCTTTATATGCCATTTTTGGTGTACTTGTGTCTGAAGAGATTCAGGAAGGTATGATGATAAAACATTTGTTTATTGACAGTAATAAGATATTTTGAAGATGACACATTATATGAAAACAAGAAGACATTTTCAAAACATAAAAACAGCAGTAACAACACAAAAACATACAAGTGGAGTTTAGGACAGACAAAAGAGAACTTTTTTCAATCCCCAAGCCAACAGCTTATCCAAAACCTATGAAACTTCAAGAATGTTCTAAAGTGTCACATGATTCAATCTATTTTAGTTTTACAAACCAGCTAGTTGGATCCTGTAGACGACAATATTACATCAGCTCATTACAAAAGTTTGATGCATAGAACATTTTGAGAAGTAAGGTTGCAATTAATTTATAACTCTTGGTAAGAAGGTAATTAAAAATAAATGCAGACAGAGCGATATCTTGTTCAGGAACAAAATAAATCAAAGAAATGCCTTCAAAAGAATTGGAATATAAAATTATTTATATGAAGATTTGTTAGAGAATAAAATATTGCAGAACAAGAACTTGTAATTCATATTCTGTATTACATTAGTTTAGGTAACGTAAGATCTCTAGTCTGAAAGTTAAGCAATTTACTGACCTTGATAATTTGACCTTCATGGAATGACAGTTCTTCATGGGCAGTGGCAGGATTGGGTGACATAGTAAGTGGATCATAATCATAAACAGCCATGAACATGCGGGACTTCTCTGTTCCACCTCTATAACTTGATCTATTATGATATTCACCACCACCACCACTATGATAGTTATCCCTTGAAGACCTAGAATGTCCTCTGTGGCCATAATAGCTGTTTTCTTCACCTCTAGGATATCGATTAACTGGAGTAGTGGCTTCATGGGAACGACCATGATCGCTGGGATAGTACTGAGAAGGATTTTTATGGGAGTCTGGATACTGACCCCTTCGACCACTGCGCATGTATTCATCATGGGAACCCAATTCACTGTCTCTTGTGATTTCTGAGGGAAAAGAATGAAATAAAATTTCCTTTACTAGAATATGATATGCCAAAGAGTGCACGAAAATATTTATTATGTTTCACAACCATAGCTCTTAAATTGTAAACTGGAGCATATTTGTGCAAATGTAAATTTCAAACCATCACAAAACTCACAAAGAAAAATTTACAAGGCAATATTTTGGTATATGGTCAATTTTTTTTTAATAAGGTTACTTATGTAGTCAATAGATTTACTTGATCAATTTTAAAATTAAATTTCAAACTCTTTTATCAATAACAGAGTAGCTATTATATGTGAATTACTACATCACTCAATAAGTACCGGGCCTAACTAATAAAACAACAACTTTTAGGCAAAGAACTTTATTTATCAAGATACTTCTCTCCACGAATGATGCATTCAGCCCAGTGCTCCTCAAATTTTTAATATCTTTTTCGTAGAACGATTTGTCTTTGCCTCTAAAAAGCCTTCAACTTCGTTAATCACTTCTTCATTTGAGTCAAACCTCTTTCCCTGTAGCATTCTTTTAAGGTCTGCAAAAATCCAGTAGTCACTGAGGGCAAGATCTGGACTATACGGTGGGTGGGAAAGTAATTCGAAGCGCATTATTTTGCTTGAACAATGTTTTCCTCCATCACAAAGCAATGTTAACACACGAAATTTTTTGTCATCCATGGTTTCTAAACAAAAAAAAAGTTGCTTCACTAAAATCTCTGTAATTTTTCAACTAAACAAGATATTATCACGAAATTTTGACACGTGCCGTTTGAAAGTATTGAGTGATGTGTTACGTTCTACATGTATTCTGTCATAGCTTCTATTTTTACATAAAAAAAAAGGATTTCATAATTTAGAGGCACGCGTGCTGTAGACAGAAAGATTATTTGTGTGCCTTACTCTTATCAATAACAATAAATCAATAAAAGTGATTTTAACAGTGAAAAAATTGGTCACAAAGTATGGGTACAAAAATAGATGCATCTGAAAATCCATTCATCATAAGATAATTAAAATTAGGCCCTTTTTACTAAATTAAATGCATAAAAAATCACTTTCACTGTAACTTTATTTTGGTGGACATGACGGTGACAAGTTGAAACTCTACATTGGGTGATAACAGACCTTTAGTTTCCAGATAGCCACTATGAGCCCTATAGTGGTCCCCATAACATTACATGTAGACAGCTTTAAGAGGAATGACGGTTATGTATACAAATGTCGAAGCTAATATCCAACTAATATATACAATCAGACCTCTGCTTAAGAAGTCGCTAAATCCCGAAAAATTTGTTAAATAAAGGGGTCCATCTTTTAATATACTTTAAAAACCATATAAAACAATTTTTAAATTCATAAAAAGTATATATATTATTTTAAAAAAAAGCAATTCTTCATACTCTTTTTGTAATTTAATATCTATTTCATTTACCTTACCCATCAAAAAAAATCTGCAAGGAAAACTAGAAAAAAATATTGTTCCAGGAATACTGTATTTTTAGCTTTAAAAAATAATTTTATATCAAACCTAAGGAATTTTTAAAGATAGTTTCTAATTTTAAGCCTATGAGTAATTTTTTTTAGCGTACATTATTATATAACCAGTAATTTTAATCATGCGCTATCACATGCATCTTTAAATTTAATTACCGATGAAATCTGTTAATTTTAATTGAGTTTCTTGTTTGAAAAAATTACGGCCATTCCATTTTTCATAAGGCACCTAGTAATACGAGTTCAGGGTCATTGATCCCCATAAAATGTTAGAATAAAAATAGAGAGAGAAAAAAATAGAATTACAAGAGAAAATGTTCGTTATATAGAAAGTGCACTTCACTATTAGGAGGATATTTTACAATGAAAATGTAGAATGTTCTTTATTCCAAGAAAAAGTTCTCAAAATAGAAGTTCAAATGTATATATATATATAAATATATATATGCTGTATATATATATGCTGTATATATATGCTGTATATATATATGCTGTATATATATGCCAACATTCAACTCTCTTTAATATACACTGCTGTTTGTAAAAAAAATGCAACACCCTGAAGGAATCATCAGAATTAAGTCAACTGTGCAAACATATCAATTATAAGATGTTACATAAAATAGTAAAGTTTCAGAGCCATCGCGCATGCGTGGCATGCGCAACGCTCTCTGAACTGATGCTGAAAGCGTTTAAATAGAGGGCTGTAGGGGGACGTTGAAAATAGTTAATGCTTATTTGTCAGTGGCGAACGTTTAGTGAGACCTAAGTATGCCTCCACGACAAAATAAGGAGAAATTACAACAAATTATGGAGTTTGAACGGAGGATTACCGGCATTCGAGAGGGAGGATTTTCCTATCGCGCAATAGGAGCTCTTGTGAAGCGGAACAGTTTCCCACTGATGTGAGTTTGGAAGCAGTGGACCGACCAGCACCGAACAACTTGAAAAAATGGCAGTGGACGACGGAATGTGACATCAGAGTGCGATGATCGACACCTGCTCCGCATGGCGGTGAATAACCGTACAGCTTCCTCCAGGCAGTTGGCAGCACGTTGGTTTATTGCTACAGGTGTACTAATGTCGGCTTTGTCAATTCGTCGACATCTGCTGCACCGTTGATTGCGTGCAAGGGTGCTTTTATACAGGATTCCCCTCACGGCAATCCATCAACGACTGCGACAGCAATGCGCTCAGTCGCGCGGAGCCTGGCAAGCTGATTGGCACCAAGTTGTTTTTTCAGTTGAATCACACATCGATTTGTGGGACTATGATGGCCGCATTCGTGTTAGACGGTATGCCGGTGAACGCTGCCTTCCAGAGTGCGTTATCGAACGACATAGTGGCCAAACACCCGGGGTTTTGGTTTGGGGTGCGATTTTATATCATGGACGATCCAATTGCTACGAATTGAGGGTAATCTCAATAGCAACAGGTACGTCCGTGAAGTGCTACAGCCCAAAGTCGGTCCCTTTCTTCAAGGCATTCCTGGAGCTATCTTTCAGTAGGATAATGCACGCCCACATGTTGCAAAGATTGTTCTAGACTTTTTTTCAGTCCAACACATGGCAAGTGGCGTGTAAATTATGGAGTTCCTATCCTCGAAGGGGATGTACCTCCTCATCAGAATTAATTTACTAAGTTACTGAAATTAGTGTTGCTTAAAGTGAAAATATAGAGATAATTTATGTGTGAGTGAAATAATTAAATGGGCAGTGCAATTACGCCTGCTAAAAAAATAGCGAACGGAAGTCCGCGCGCCGTGATGCGATTGGCCCAGAGCCCAACATACGCAGCTTCTTCCTTGGTCTGTTTATTCGCCGGATATGTCAATTATTGAGCACGTGTGGGATTTGGTTGGTCGGCGTCTCGTTCGTGATCCGCGTCCTGAAGCTTCAAAATACGAATTTTTGCTGTGCATACAAGAAATATGGAATCCTCTTCCACAAGCAAATATTCAAAATCTGTTCGATTCCCTGCCCTGTTGCATAGCAGCACTTATTGCAGCGCGTGTGCATACCCCAAATACTGATTTTGGAGACTTAATATTGAATTTTTGCTTTCAAATTTTCGTTTATTTGTACTAATACAAGTCGTTTGTGCATTAAATTTCATTTAATTCTGATGGTTCCTTCACGGTGTTGCATTTTTTTTACAAACAGCAGTAAATATACACATTAATAACAACTAAGTTTTCCTACACAAATATCACCCAGCACGTGTGTGATAGAATGCATTCATTTGAACTAACCTATAGCAGGAATAACATGCTGTGATTGTGGGTAAATTTCTTTATCGCTAAGATTCTCTTCTGGCTCAATGATAACTTGTCCAGCAGAGTTCCTTCTTTCTACTTCTAAATTATTAATCCGTCGGGGATCTGATGACCGACTGTTGTAAGAACGTCCTCTTGAGTCTCTATGTACACTAGTTGGAGAAGAACGGCCATGATGCCGTTCATGAGAACGGGAATCGGAATGAGGCTGGGAATGCTTTGTGCGTGGAAGATCCGAATCTCTGCCATCACGAGGCCCGTATCGATCTCGTCGGTCATCAATCCTGCCATCTCGCTTGTCCAGTCGATCCTCTCTTCTAGATCTATCCTCCATACGGTCGTCATACCTATCATCTCTGTACTCCCGATCCCTACGGTCATCAATTCGATCTCTTCGGTCATCCCGTCTCTCGTCACGACGGTCATCTCTTCGTCGGTCATCCTCGTATCGTTTGTCCCGTCTGTCATGGCGGTCATCCCTGTGATCAGACCTATCTCTTCGGTCATACTCTCTAGGAGATCGACTGTCTCGAGGGGATTTGTTGTCTCGAGAATGCTGGCCTTTTCTATCCTTACGCTGGAATGAGAAGAAAAAATAATTTGTGTTTCATATTGCTCAGTTACTGTAAGAAAATGAGAAAAATTTCTCGATAAATTTAAAGGCAATTTTCAATTAATATGTTACATGAAAGCTATTTACTTTTACATTACTTACAAGCAAAAAGTACAGATTTAAAAAAATTGTGCATTGATTAAAAGCTTATTAACATCACACTTAATAGCAACTGAACCACAATCAAGAGATGAGCCGGACACCTATACCTCTAGCACCTTACTCTCTAAGCTCTCACACCACCCCAAAAAATATTGGAAAAAGACAGAAAATTTGGAGAATATTGTTTTTTAGAAGCAAAAAGAAAATTTGAGTTAACATTAGAGTAGAAAATACAACACTACAAACTTCTCGGGGAAAAAAGTCCTTAAGGACCTATCACACACGCATGTTTGGAGCAACCGTTTCGCCGAATTTTTCACGCAGCTGAGGGTGAAGGGTTGCTGTAGACAAAACGACATGCTCTGACGTCAGCCGCGCTCTATCTCCACATTGAAAAATTACTCGTCAATTTTTCTGCTTCGGAAAACGAACATCCGATATTATTTCGCGCTTGCTTTTGTTAAGAGGCGTAAACAGAAATGGAGCACCATTCTGTTTAAAATATTCTACACCATTAAAACATTATACGCAATATCTGATGCGTTTGATGAAGCCATCGCTGCCATCTTTACCGCCATCTTGTTTATGACGTAGGTTGCCGAAGAACCCCATCGGCTGGAATTTCAAACAACTTTTATTTGGAACAATTTTTACAGCTCACTGGGAAATAAACTATAGTTTTAAAAAACTAAAAAACACCCTTTCATAGCTAATCGAACTAAGTTGTAATTTAATCTTTTAGTCGCCAAATCTGGAAATGGGATCTGAAATGAGTTGTCAGATGCGGGATGGGATCTGAAAATGGGAAATCTTTAATCCTGATCAGGACAATGGAACAAAATTATTAAATTATTGTATTGTCATTGCTCCTGGACAAGTGAGCAAAATTTTGGATTAATTTGACCTTTTAAAGTGGGAAAAAATTTAATTCAAGGATTCCATTACATACAGGTGAAGCTTATAAAAGTTTGTTAAAAAGTTGTTCAGAGCCGTAGCTATGGGAACTAGGAAGAAATTATTCGGAATTGGTTGCTTTTAAGGTACATTGTTCCAAAAGCGTGTATGTGTGATAAGGCCTTTAGATTTAACAAAAGGTAAGATTAATTTTCAGTCAGCAGATGCACTTGCCTAAATTTTACAACAAATTTGCTATTCCTGTAGCCGTTCTCACTCTCCCTCAATGATAATGGGTTTATCCAGTTTTTCCAAGATTTTATTTCATTAATTTTAGGTAGTATTCTGCTTCATTTGTAAAGTTTACAACACACACTCTTGCAAATGGTTCTTCCTCAACTTGCTTCAAGGTTTTATTTTGTAATTGTATACAATATTTGATCTGCAATAAACTAAGTTTTTACTTTTATGGAAAAAATATTACTTGAATTTTTCGAGTTATGGTAATTTGCAAAATGGGAAGTTATTCCATAGTTTTCAAAAATTATCTGATGCGGAAAAAGGAAACAAGGATTCAGATTTATTTCAGGAAAACGATAGTGATCTCAGTAACCAAAATATTGAGGTAAAGTATGCCAGCAATGAATCTCAACAACATATACCTGGTGAGGAGATACAAAATAATTCTTTGCAGATGAAGTTTTTTTTTTTATTGACACAGCTTTAAAAAAAACGATATAGCAACGTAAAACAGAATATGCAACTAGCTCAATCCAATTATATCAACAATATTGTTCTTATATCCCCCATATAAAATAAAAAGAACCCTATACACATTTGTGGATACCATTTGGATCCATCGATTTACCCTCAGATACTTGCCAAAATAAGTTAAACAATAAATACAAGTAATAAACTTACATGAACAAATGTTCCTTACATTTTACTTAATGAAAAAAAAAAAAAGAAACAAATAAAAAATATTTGCAAAGCAAAAAAAAAGGTAGAATAAAATTGCACATTCAATTATTTAAAATATATTAAAAATTAAAAAAAAATGTAGAAAGACACACGTAATAATGTATTTTAAATTTATGGTTTTTAGTAAGGCAAATCACTAAATTAGATACAATTTCCAGAACTGTAAATAGAATATTTTAAGTTATTAATCATAATATCAAAATGCAAGATTTTAGTTACATATATATCAATAAATAAAATCTTACATCTGGATGCATCATATCTTCTTCTGGTTCTTCAGCAATATCAGATAACTCAGAGCGAATTCCTTCCTCAACTAAATCTTCAACTCTGGCACCCTGTAAAGTATAAAAATTTATGAAATATCTCAAGTAAAATTGAGATAAGAAAACATATATAACACCCATAAGCAATGTAGCCCGCAGATCAGATAGGAGGCAAAGATAACATTGGTGCAGATTGGGTAAGTATGACATAAATTCAACATTCAGAAACAGAAACATATAGAGGTGAACAGAGGGAAACATCGAGACCATCCAAAAGAAAAAAGTTTTAAACACCATTTTAATTTAAATAATAAAGTTTTCAAATGGATCATTTTAAGTACAGATTTCTTTTTAAATTCAAAAAAGGCGATGATTTATAGTATTACATAAAACTGTGAATGACGGAAAATAAAAGTTATCTTAAATTCTAAAATACTTTTTGAATGGTAGAATAATTTAAAAAAAAAAGAAACGCTACAACATCTCAGATTATTCTCACCTTTAGATAAATAAATTGTTGCACTATAGAAAAAGTTTTTGTTAAGATTAATTTATAATTTAAATATTTTACAAGTAATTAGCTAGAAATTTAGTAGTAAATAGCAAGTAATTTTTTATTTAAATTTTATACTTACAGATAATTTTACAGTCGATTACCAATCTGCCTTTTTATTCTAATAATAAAAATATTTAAATATCTTTTACCAGTAACTGCTAGTGATTCACACACTGATAATACCTTTAGGTTCAATTATTCATGGCATCCTTAATTTTGAAAGTTAATCAGTTTTACATTTCTTTAGTAAGCTAAAGCATATTACCATAAGAACCGAATAAGGTTTTTAAAATAGAAATGCAAATGTAAAACTCTTGCTAAGAATACTATACAGCAAGAAGTTAAAAAGATAATAAAGTTTTCTTTGTACATATAAATAATTCTTGATAGTTTGAAAGGAAGAAAGATAAATAACAAATGATGTTTAAAACTTTTCAACATCAAAAAGAGTCATTCCAAAAGGGTTAAAAAGAGTAGAGGGATGAAAGGGTAGCAGATGAAAGGAGAGGACAGCCATTCCTGCAGCAGTATGAAGAGTGACCACAAACTCTTGTGCCCATATATTGAATAAATATTATAATATAGAATTTTATTCTGTTCTGCGCTTTCATATATATCTTCTGAAATTTTAATACTCTTTCTTAAAAAAAAATGCAAACATAAATAAACACTACTTGCCATACAAAGAGGAACATTAACACATACATTAAGTTTTATTTAGAGTTTTCTAATAACATTCCATCAATTTCAATCATAAAGAGATAACACAGAATAAAATTTTTTACTTATATATTTTCACACATAACACAGAAAATAACACAAAATGGACAACAGAATGAGGAAACACCAAAAGCATGCAAGGGAGAAAATAAAGAAAGCTGATAAATGAATCCACATAAGCATGAATTATTTTTTTCAAAAAATTGGATACAATTTAATAGCATTATAAAATTTAAAAGGAAAGATTTCAAGATGCAGGATTACATTATTGGTTTTCCTTAATAAACTTGAAATTTGTAATCATTCATAATAAATGTATATGCTTAGTCATTCAAACAGAATTTTAAAGACTTTTTATATTTACACACGCAAACAAGAGTTCTAGTTCTTTTGTTCTAGTTTAAGTTTTAAAGCATTTATTTATGCATGTAGAACTTTTGTTTCATAATTACAACAAGTATATAAAGTCTACTGATGTTTTGAGTGAGAGAGGGGGAAAAATAAGATAATTATATTTTTGTAAAAAATAAATCAATCCTGTCAAGACAATGAAATAAAGATATTAACTGTATGCAAGTAAACCTTCTTTGTAGACTTAAAAAAAAACTCAGTTAATCAACAAATACAGATAAATGGAGTCCAGAATGGACTTAAGGAAATTTTTAAACAGAAAGATACTATGCCAAAAATTAATTTTTCATAATAAATTTAAAGGGCTTAAATTAGAGATGAAAAAGTTGGAATTATAATTAAATGAAATTTACTTTATTTGATTTTTCAATACTAGCAATTGTTTTCGAGATTGTATACGATAGGAGAAAGTTTAAAATTGTTACCTAAAGAGAAGAAAAGTATTGAAATAGGAATATTTTCCAGGATAACTTTTAAAAAGGATTAGGATCACAATTAGAAAGAATAAATAGAAAAGTACAGAAATGCAGATACACAATTCAATACCACAGAAAAATAATTACATCTTTATATTGACTGCTACTTCATTTCAATTTCAAAACCTTAAGTAATCTTTCACATATTTTTCCTTTAGATAATGTGAATTCCTCAAAAATTTTCTTGCATCTTACTTCATTCAACAATGTCTCAATTGAAAAAGGCCATAATGCATCAAATAACAGATTAATTGAGCTACTACAAAATAAAGTTAGAAAGTATTACCTATCAACACACGCAAAAAAAGATTATAATAATTGTTAGTGAGAAAAATTGCTACTAAGAAACAAACTAGTTTAAACAATTTGCTGATAAACATTGAAAAGAAACTCATTTTTTTAAAAGTTCGAAAATCGTCTATTACTCAGATTTACAGCAGGAATATTTGAACATTTATCAGATTTAACAAAAATAGCTCATTCTTTCTAATTGAAAATTTGAGAAAAGGAAACAGTTATATATATAAGCATCGAAAAATTATTTCAAGACTAGAAAGTCAAGCTTGGAAACAGCTTACCATATAAGCAATTTCAGACAAAATACATGAAATGCTTTATGAGTTTTATGACAAAAATAAACGTATTACAAATCTTAAAAGATCCATTTTCGGTCATTTTTAAATTTGTAATTATGGAAAGATAACTCGAAGATCGAGGGACCAATGAAAAACTTTGAATTATCAAGAAGATAGAAAAAATTCCCAAAATACACGAAGAGAAATTTTTTTCTAACACATTTAAATTTGAAACTATGTAATAAAACAACAATTGTACATATGTATAAAATTATTTTAAAGTATTTTTAAAAAGTACATATTATACAGTACAAATAATTTTCAGAAGTTAAAAGTCCTGTATTAAAAGAATACATTCTCATACATAATTCTACGCATCTCTTCTTCCTAATAGCGCACAATCCTTTCAGAACACATGTGTAGCAAGGTCACGTGTTAAACGAAAGAAATGGACGGCTGACAAAAGGTGCGGTTGGTCTATTAAAGGAATTAAAACAATAAAAGTGTCTTTTCGTCTGAGGAATCAGAAAACATTAAAAAGGGGTAGAAGACAGATGGTCATCAAAGAAGCTACATTACAGGGAAGACACGCAGAGACAACACAACACAAAACTCGTAAGCCTCAACCTTTTTATTAAAGGACTGCAGATGACAGAGAGAGTGTTCGAATTATCGAGAGTTTTCTAAGATCACTTCGAATTATAGCGTGTTGTAGTCTGGTTAGCTACAGATTTTACTTCGAAATACTGAGTGTACCAAAACGTATCGTTTGAGTTCGAAATATCAAGAGTTTTTCTAATGGCTGAGCATATACTTCGAATTATAGAGAAGTTAGTAGTGTCGAAGATTTGAGTCGACTGTATATCAAATAGAAGTATATAAAATATTTAACCTATGAGTTTCATTTTTTAATCTGCCTCCGGCTTCAATATAAATTTTGTTTTAAAAGCAATTCTTTCAAATTGAAATATAATGCCTAAGCAAAGCGTGTATGCATTAAAACAAAACAAATTCTTTGTTAATTTTACACTTGTCAGATTCATTTAATACATTCCCATGAGCACAAGAGTAATGTGGTAGAAAATGATAACATCGCAAGCAGCCCACAACCAACAAGACCGTTCTGCTGGAAGTTTCACCTGTTGCCCACTAGAAATTTCCGCAGCGGCGGCGGGATCGAACTCCGCCGTCCTGCGAGCCACATGCTTCAGCAGTTCCGCTAGCTCCGTATCCGACTCTGAATCGGAACTGCCGGTGGATCTTCTCCGCTGTGGACGATGCTCTTTTTCCCCTTCCTCTGCATTTGCTGTTGTATCCGTCTCTCCCTGATGGAGCTTTATAAAAAGGGACGGCAACAAAAACAAAGTCAAGAACAAAGTAGACTACCACTACTATTAGGTGCACACAACAAAACAGAATACATTGGGGGAGTTTAATATGGCAAAATTGAGAATTTATAAATCTTGATTCAACTGAAAACAGTATCTTGAGAATCTAGAAGATAACTAATTATATGAATGTACTGCATGAGAAAATGAGCTCCAGTTGAATCTAAATCAATATGAAATTAATGTTAGGAAATTGTTTCTTAATTTAAATTTAGAAAAAATCTAATCGTTTAGAAAGAGTACTGAAACAAATTTCCAAATTATATTCAAATAAACAGCCACATTAATTTACTTTCCCACATTCTATAGTGCAGATAAATTAATACACATTAATAATTAATTTACAAGGTAATATCTGAGAAATATACTGTGGTTTCAAAATAATTTGTCAACAAACTATATTTTTTAATCAAAATCTAAGAACATACCTTTAATTTAACTATACATAATTATTATATAATTTACTTGAAATTGATCTTGTTAAATCATAAAAAGTGGCATTAATATTCTCTTCCAATACATGCCCCATCCCAAATCAAGTTTCCAATGGTCATTCCCCCCACCCAGAGAAAGTGCAAGGTCATTGACCAAAAGGGTACAAAGGGGTTTTGAAAAGAAAAAAAACAATTCACGATGAGCTGTTGACTGTACGCTTTGAGTATTAAACTGCATTAATTTGCACAGAGATAAAGTTTATACAGTCCAGTAAGAAGTTCTTTTTCTTTAAGAATTTAGAATTACTCTATTGTTAGAATAATTGCTTGAGATCCTGATAGAGTAAACACTGCAGCTTGTCAAGCCGGAGAAGTACTAATTGTGGAATATATGTGTTCATCAGTGAATTATATAAAGAGAAGAGCTAATTTTGGATTATGTGTTACAGTGAGTTAATTATAATTGTACATATTGGATTTCTTTCTAAGTAAAGACATCGAACTGATAAGTCATTTTTGTGACATTTAAATTAAGTCAAACAGACATATTAAAGAAAATGAAAATTTTAAATATGGAGCTAAATTAAAAAATAAAATGGGATAATTTAGGTTCTATTACACATCAATTGTTAATTGAAAATTATGAATCATTTAACAGTAATTTAAAAAAATATACATTAGATTAACTGTTTAATGAGACTCAAGAAATTTAATATTTATAAATTCATTGGAGAGCAATGAAATATTCATTTAAGTCTAGATGATGTTATAGATGAATTAAAAGGAGAAAATAAAAAAAATAGAGCTATCCTCTTCCAAATTAGAAGTAAACTCTGAAGAAATTTCAATAAAAGCAGTCCAGCTTCCTAAATCCTTTGAAAACATTTAGTAGAAACTTGTAGGATTGAATAACTTTTAATGATTTTTTTAAAGCATGTGTTTCTAATTTATGAAATACAGACAAAAACTGCAATATTTAAAAAGTTCCTTAAAATGTGATACACATAGGATTCTTTAGTCTACAGCAATTTCAGAAAGCAATTTTAATACTGTGCAGGAATTATTAGAGGATTGTTAAACAATAGACATAAATTGGTGCTTTTATTAGACAATTGATGTTAAACACAATCCAAAATAAATTGGCTTCTACAATTTTGAATTTAGTAGATAATGTGAATGAAATTAATTCTGCATTAGAAATTTTAGATGAAAAAATAGATTCCTCAATTAAATTAAAGTGGGAGAAACAGATTAAGCAAGATGATTACTACCTAAATTAAACGATTCAATGCTAATTCAAACAATTTTGATTGTTAAGTATTGTATATTTGAACTATTGATTTATAAGAAATAATGCACAATTTAATTGCACACTTTTTGTATGCAATACCTTAGGTAAGAGGAAATAATTATATACAAATTATTAATTTAAAATTTTCATTGACTTAAGAATATTCAAAATTTATGTCATTTAAATCTTAATTATGATCTGTTTTTTGAGCAATTTCTAGTAATATATTTGTATTTATTATTGTGAATTTGGAAATTCATTACCTTTACCTTATTTTTGTTCAGTGTATTTTTAATTTCAGTTTCTTTTTTAACCTTTTCAAGGCAGGAGCAGATCAGATTTATTTCCATTAGATTAAAACTAAACAGTCATAATATATATCAACAATTTTAATGCATGTTACATGCAAAATATACCATAAAATTCGGCATATAGCGCACACTGGCGTATAACTCACATCCTTTTATTCACAAAGAAACCCGAAGCATACATGTGCAATAATCTTACATTTTGAAGTCATTATTCAAGTTATTATCCCTAGCTTTAGCAGAAGTCTAAAACCTTTTCAGTTCATAATGAATATAATTTTTTTTTTTTAAATAAGCAGTATTTCGATATAGGTAGAAGTTAATTTTTTTATGGTACTCATCTATTTTTTTTATTTTTAAAGCTCATTTTTACACCCAGAGTATAATGTGCACCCAAAAATTTTAATCTTATTTTTTTGTGTTAAAAGGGCAAATTATACGCTGGATTTTATGGTAAGTGATATAAAGTTAATGTGACATATATATACCTACAAAACTTTTTCAAATGCACATCTATTTTTTACTTTAAAAATTGTGATAAATACATTTCAAGATTTTTTCCTAAAATTGTAAATATACTCATACATATTTTTTAAAAAAATAGGAAATTTCCTTCATTAATCCTACAAAATTTTATATCTGGCAACATAATATGAGAAACGTACAACATTTTAAAAATGTGACACTATTTTTCAAAATTCATAATAATTTATCAAACTTATCGAAAATTGTATGCATTAAAGTAAAACACAATTTTATTTTGTTGAACACAAATTTTTGTAGTACAAAATTAATATGATTTTTAGAAGCACTCACCAATGTTGCAGCTACGCCTTTTAATAGTTCCACAGGAATTAAACAAGGCATTGAATCAATTGACAAATTATCCCCCGACTTTGTTTTCACAGTAACTGCACGTTTTTTTAATGGGGCTAAGTTCATCATATCCAGTAAGGCATGATCACCTGCATAGAAGTTACATTCCAAATATTAGCACACTAATGAATATAATAAGAAATTTAATGAAAAACTAAAAACAAGGACTTTAACAATAAAATAAAATTTAAGACATACTTCTATTTTCCTTTTAATCTCTTTCAATTTTACTAAACTTTGTTGTTGAAATCAAATGTTACGTTCTTCATCTTAGAAATAATGTGTGTGTACACACACTTTGACGAAATGTAATTGATTTCAATGAAATATAGAATAAACTTACAGAGAAAGAATCCGAAGGCTCTCAGTAGAATAAAAGACTTACATTTATATGTGCAAACACAATTCCCTTATATATGATAATTATACAATTTTAATTCATTCAATAAAAGCTTTAAGGGGTCACAAATAGTTCATAATGTTCTGAAAAATCTAAAATAAAAATTTGTACATATATACAGGGTGATTCGCTACCAGACCTACAAACGTACAGGGTAGAGGGTACAGAGACGACCTTGAAATCCCATAGGAATGCAAGGTCGTAAATTCGATAGTTGCAAACTATGGAGCAAAGAAGCAGAGGAAAAGAATAGAAACAATAACGGAAACATTCATGGAACCAAAAACATTTTAATGAAAGGTTTACTACAACAGGTGTTCGAAATTATGATCAGAAGTCTTCTGGCAAGACTGACAGTGGCACTGCACAGAATTCCTTTGTTCTGGAAAATTCCTGGCATATGATGTCCTGATTCCTGAAAGCTACAGATACTCAAACAGCACCTGAAGGAATGTGCGCCTCGTAGACCAAACTTTTCATGCGACCCCCAAAGAAAAAGTTAAGGCATGATAAGCCCAGTGATGATAAAATGTTTTCTGTTCTTTTTCGCTGTTTCTTTGCACCTTAGCTCACACAACTACGACATTTGTGACCCTGCATTCCCATGTGATTCTGAGTCCCTTATGTACCCCCACACACTCTGCAAGTTTGTCGATGTGGTAGTGAATTACCCTGTATATGTCAGTCTATAAAGTTAAACTAAAAAATTAATGGAGTAATAAATAAAAACAGACCAACTCTTTACTAAGGCAGAGAGATTTTATAGTGAGTAGGACTATTTGAAGGCAGAGCACACCAGTTTAGGAGGGAGGGACAGGACAGTAATCTGGTTTTGAACATGGTTTTAAGTTCTTAAAAACTACTTTTCTGTACATGAATTTTTTTTAAAAGCTAGGTTTTTCATTTTGAAGCTGAGAAAAATGTTTATTAATATAATATTTATTTGTAATAATTATGATTAATTTAATATACTCACAGTATACAATAACAAAATTCATAAGATCTAAGAAAAGAAAGGTTTTTTAATGGTAAAATTTTTTTTCCTAAAAAAAGTCAGATTTTGCTTAAAAATTAACAGTTTCTTTTAAAAAAGGAATTTATTAAATTATTCTTTTAAAAAAGGAATTTATTAAAGGACATTAATTCACATTTTTATTATAGCTCACAAATAAAAAAAAATATTAACATTATTTTATGACTAATTGTTACCCATAAATTTTCAAAAAAACTTAGGAGATTTAGTTGAGATAAAAAGAAAAAGTCAAAATTGTCTAGAATTAACCTAACAACATTATTAAAAAGAATGAAAATTATATTTTTTTCCCAAGGGATTTTGCTCTCAATCTCAAGTAAAAATAACAGATGCATTGCAAAAATAAAGAAAAGCAATGTAGGAATGTAGTAAAACAAAATTTTTCTTATTCTATAACTGTATTATGCATAGATGAAATTATACACACGCATGTTGGTCATTTTTCTGATTAGCTGACAAAATGTATATTTATATTATTATTTTGGTATTATACATATAATTTGTCGAGGTTTCATAGCTGATATTATTTATCTTGATGAGTATATAATATATCTTTCTTTATAGAAAGGATTTATATTCCTTTTGAACAAAAGCAAAAGCCAGTATATTTGAAGAACTATGAATAAACTTACCAGTTGGACTGTCAACTTCACTCACTTTACGATCTCCAGTATATACAGCATACCCTGTAACAGGTGCACCATTGGAAGTTCCTCTGTTATTTATAGTTACTGGAAGCCAAGTAACTAGCAATGTCCCATCCTGTGGACCTGGTTCAATTTGAACATCAAGAGGAGGTTCTGGAAGACCTAGTGAAAAGGAAAAAAATTCGGATGTTATAAGATCTCCGAAATGCAAAATCAAAAATACCTTATGATTAAAAATTAGTTAAAAGATATGTTAATTTTTAAATATATGCTGTAAAAAATAATAGCTTAGATTATAATTATTGATATATCACTTGTTATGGAATAAAATAATTAAGCATTTACCAAACTAAACACAATTTTAACCCCCCTTAACAGATCTATATGAAAATACGTTGAGTTATTTAATAAAAGTTCTAGAACTATCAGAAAATAAATAAGCTAGTTGAAGTCGTTTTGAGTCAAAGTTTTTTGACATTAAACGTGTAATGAACATGAATTCAGATACTTTTTTGATGATAGAATAATGAAAAGAACAAATCTATAAATAAAACTGCTGCTAAAAGTTTAACTGAATCAGCAGAGTCTTTTCAAGTTCATTAAAAATTTTTCCAATCAATTTCAAAAAGTATCAAAACTTTGAATATTTTCACTCTTTCTCCAAATAACATATTTGTTTGTTAATTTTTAATATCAACCTATATCTATGTCAAAATTAAAAAAATATAATTTTTCTTTAAAAATAATATTTATTCATTTATGCTAAGAGAGAAATTTTTTTTGCATAATACCATAGAGTTAAAAGAATTAAATTTCTTTTTTCAACAACTGAAATATTTCTTAAATTTAAGAGGTCACATATAAACAAGAATACCAGAAAATTTATTTTTGAAAATTATAATCATAAAATTTCAAAAACATGCAACTCCTTTGAAACAAAAGAATTAAGTTTAAGAAGAGGTTTGAAAAGGTCAAGAAGATGTTCGAGTCGCTCACTTACAAAAAATTTACTTTTGAAAATTCAATTTTATGAAAAGACAAATTAAGATACAAAGAACTCAAATTTTATAGTACTTTAGAACAAAAATATTTAGGAGTATCAAGATTGCATGAAATTAGAAAATATGTAAACAAAAAAGATTTATTTTTAGGAATGAAGGTCAATTAAGTTTGAAGGAGAGGGGTTTATTTTTGAAAGGGTGACATGTATTAGGATTTTTAAGGGATTAAAAGTATTAGGATTTTGTGATAGTATTACTGAATACCATAAAAATATTATTGGTGATTTTAAATTTAAAAAGAATAATAATCTAATTTTAACTTTTCAATAGCTTGATAATAATAAAATGTAGCATTTTAATTAGCCCGCAAATGAAAACATAACAGAGTGATATACCAATAAGTACCTTCATGAAAATGTATGGTAATTATATTAAAAACAGTTTTATCATGATGTACAAGTTATCACAACACATTGGGTATTGAGCACACATCTAAGCATTTTTGTTAGGCAAAAACTATTCATGCAACACTGACACAATTGATTCATTCAGACAAATACATATGCAGGAAGACCACATACAATATGCAACATCAAATAACTCTACAACTTAAAGTGCAAATTACTAAATTACTCAATGTATCAAATGTTTTTTTTTCTTTAACTGGAACAATTAAATAACTATTTTAAATATCACTTACTTTTACAAATTTTAAATTTTTTAAAAAAATCCAATGTTTTCTTAGTTTTGAAATACTACTCTGAATGGTTACAATTTATACGACAATAATTAATTTCAGTGTTAACATACTGAAAATTTTTAAAATGCACACAAAATCAGAATTGAAAAAATTTTTTTGCAATATGCATAGAAACTTATCTAATTTCTAATCTTTGTAATTTGTTAATATAAATAAGAAGTATAACCATGTTAGTTGGTTAATGAATGAAGAAGATTTAATAATTAAAAATATTTTTTTTATGCTGACTAATTTACATTTCCAAGATTTTTTCCCATTTCAGTCAATATATATTTATTTAAGTGAATAAATTTGGGTAAAATTTTTTTTGAAGTTGTTTGCTTATTGTAACACGTAGTTCTTACAAATAAAAGTAAAAAAAGCACAAGGTAAACAGCCAGACTTATCTGCAAGCATGACTTTACCATAACTGCGCAGGCAATCGATGAATGCACTTTTGCATATCTAAGGCACAACGAAGATCAACTGCATAGTGTACATAAGTTTAGGTAAGCAATGTGAGTTGATTAATCGGTTATGTTTCTGCACACAAGTGAAAAAACTACTCTTCTACAGTTATACCTCTTTGTACCCATAGATGTGCAGTTGATACCAGCAAAGCAGAATTGTTAGTGCTTGGAGAAGATTACTCAGAAGAATCACATAGAGAAGGTAAAAAAAATTAACCTTTACAACCTTTGGGAAGAGTTTTAAACTCAATAGCAGAAGTCAATAGTCCAATTTTTTTGGGGTTTTCATGGTTGAAGAACAGGCGTGCAGGTCGTGCTCTGACAGAGACTCGGTAAGTTGTGTTGGGTGCTAGACCTGCAATTAAACAATAAAATGAACATTACTAGAATTCAAATATGTTTTAAAAGTTATCAAATTTTTATACCTTTTTAAGTTATAAAGCCTGTTAAGCGTTGCCGAGATGAAATTAAAAAAAAATTCTTTAGGTTTCAGCTAAGTTATATATTATGCAATACAGAATAAAAATGATTGATTGATTTACATTTATCACAGGCCAAATAACAATAAGTGAAGAAGAAAAGCTTGAGCTAAAAATGGGATTGAAAATCTTTTAGAATCTTATTTCGGCACAAGAGGGAAAAAAATA
Source organism: Trichonephila clavata (assembly GCA_019973975.1). Classification (NCBI taxonomy): domain Eukaryota; kingdom Metazoa; phylum Arthropoda; class Arachnida; order Araneae; family Nephilidae; genus Trichonephila; species Trichonephila clavata. Next base: position 103,945 of record BMAO01019057.1, read on the forward strand.
TATTCACACTTTTGCACAAGACAAATGAAATATGCAATCACTATAAAAAACTTTAATGTTGTTTCCCTCCATCATCCTTATATATGTTATCGGCAAAGTATGAAATGCCGGCATTCTATACAATGCCGGACGTTTTTAGGCAAAGTATGAAATATGAGATTTATTACATACTTTGCCTAGGCATTGTATAGAATGCCTAAAGCTATTTAGGCAAAGTATGAAAAAAGGTTATGGTAAGGATATTATATCAATAACTTACATTCCTAAAAGTACAAATTTTATTCTGATAAAATAATTAGACTGCCATTAAAAAAATTATTGTTAAATTGTGATTTCGCATATACTTGTATTAAAATTCCTTCAGAAGTTCCAAGTTGATAGAAACCATCCTATTTCACACTCATTACATGTGCCAATATATTGGCATTCGGGAAAAAAAATCAAAGTTTGTGCTACAATATCTTTTTAAAAAATAATTTTCTGTTTATTCTGGCAAGTTTCACATAAGTGGATGTACAGTTCAATATCATAACATGTAATATTTTGTATTTGGTCGAAAGTTCTTTTAGAATTCTATCACATCCCCAGATTCCGGAATTTAATTTTGCACTCGACTAATTAAATTGCTAGAACAAGTTCACATCGTCAAACTGGGTGTTAAAATTACAGGCGGCAATTGGTATCGCCTGCATGGTGCCGTACTAAAAAGGGATACAAGCCCCTGGGGAATGTACTAGGTCTGAAAATGGTAAAAATACCAATCTGCAGCCCATTGGTGGAAAAAAATCCGTGACATAATGCTGTGTAGCAGTTCTTCTCAACAGTTTTCTCTTTCGGACTAGTCAACGTTTCATAATTTTACGGCGACCCACTAAGGGTGGAACGTTGATTATTTATATTTTAAATTGTTTTGATTTTATAATTTAATTGTATTTAAACATGCCTTCAGAGTAAAATTCGGTTGCACCAAAAAATAATTATAAAATGATTTTACATAAAATATAAAGTGATTTCCATGGAAAGTCACACAAACACGAGAAAAATACACCCCAGTTAATATAATTGAAATAATTTAATGCTCCTTGAGTGGCCTGATACCCTTTGATCCACCCTTTGATTTGTTTGGGCGCCACTGATTTATGGTACTGACGCCTTCTTTAACAGTTAAAAGAGTTTACTTTTATTTTCTGCAAACATTACATCATGTCTATTCAGCAACCAATAGTCCCTAGGTTCCTTCATAGTAGTCATTTTAACATTTTTTATATCCATTATTAACTTCTAGTAAGTAATTTCAGTTAAGAAAAAATTTTTTTGGAGCATCAACTTGAATTTTCGGCATTTAGCCATTGAGTAGTTGTTTCATGGCTATGGACCATGGGTCGGCAACCTTTTAGCAGTTGCGTATCAAATCAATCTACCAATATGATTCAGCGAACCACACAGAGCATTTTTGAAACAATTCAAAAATTTACAAATGTGTTAAGTAGCGCGAAGTGCCACTGAGAATTGTACCACGTGTCACATGTGGCACGTGTGACATAGGTTGCCGACCCCTGCTATAGACCATGGCACTTTCTCCCACGCTGTAGCTTGCTTCTCCATTTTCAAGTAGCACAGGAAAAAACCCCAATTATATGTTGACTAAGTTTACGTAAAATTGAGTACCGTAATTTCGCGCGTATAGTCCGCGGACTATCTGTGTTTAAAATGCGAATTTTTGAAGCTGCGGATAATACACTGGCGTGTTTAAAAAACACGTTGTTGTGAATTGCCGATGATCAAACATAAAAAGCGAGTAAATCACTGACAGTGAAGATAGTGATGCTGAAAATGAACTTTCGGGCACTCTTCCAGAAAATATATTAGAACTGTTTAATTCTGATACCGATGAATCGGACTTTGAAGGTTTTCGTTAATGTAGTAGAATGCGTGATTAATTAATATATGATTAATTAGTAAGCACTGTTTTTTATTTGTATTTAGCGTTTTATTTCTGAAGGTATATTAGTAAGGAAGTACTTTTTTTCTATTTATACTTAGTTTTTTGTTTCTAAAATACATTAATATTGCCGTATTAAAATAACGTAATTTCGGACGTATAGTCCGCGGACTATCCGGTGGTGCGGACTGTCTGACGATTTTTGAAATTTTTTTATATAAAATCGTGTCTGCGGACTATACGAGGGTGCGGACTATACGTGCAAAATTACGGTATTTTGACATTACTGAACTAAAAGCAACGAACAACTAACAAGATTCTGAGCCTAAGACACGCGTTAAAAGATTTATGTTTTGCCAATTGACAATATTCGAAATGAATCTGAGATGTATTTCATACTTTGCCGGTTTCTTATTAGGCATTCTATAGAATGCCTAGGCAATGTGTGAAATAGGAATCATTTCATACATGCCGGCTAGATTTAGGCATTCTATAGAATGCCGAATTTCATACTTTGCCGGTAACATATAGGCTGGAAAGAATCTAAGGCCTTCAGGATTTTCTGTTCAAATGATCAGCCTAGGCCCTTCTAGACTTTTCTAGATGCATCTATTTTTTTGCCAGATTAGGCAACCAAATTGTCACCGGGGTTACATATATTTATTTATCATAATTGAAAGAGTAAACTTCCCAGCCCATTAATGATCTTTCCAGCCACATTAACATTTCAGTAGAATCCAAAATTTTCTTAACATGTATATGCACAAAATTTGCAGAAATTTGTTTCTTCTCTCAGTAGGGACCAAACTATGTTTGTTATGGTATCATTATGAAATGCAATATCAGTTCTTTCATTGAAATACATAGGTAAATTCAATTTTTCAAGAAAAACTTAATTTAAATAAACAGCAAAATGGGTTTTCAACCTAACTATTCTCCCAGCATTAAGTCATTAAAATTTTAACTTTTTCTACTTGAGAAAAGTGTATTTTGATCATTCAGATATAGAAAACAAATCAAATGAAAAGTTTTCCAAAATAATAATGATAAAATAAAAAGTAAAACAGTAAAAAAATTACCAGATATTGGATGACGGAAAATACCAGGTTTTAAAGTTTTAACTTCAACACTGTTAATAGCAACAACATGTTGGAAATTGCTGTTGCTTGGTAACCAAACAATCACAGCTGAGGTAGAAGTAACATTGAGAGCTTTGACACAGCTCGGAGCCAAAGGTACATCTATAAAATAACATAATTTTTCATTATTTCTACTAACATTTTGCTAAATTTTAAGTTAAAATTTTTAAGGGAATATAAACAATAATACCTTTTCCAATCACAATTGTACAAGCAGCATCACGAGAATGACGCCCAGATGGATTTACGGAACGTACACTTATTCTATGAGGCTGGAAGTAACAAATTTCTAGTCAAATTATATTTAAAAAAATCTTTACATATATATAATTTTATTACTTTAAGAAATATTGGATACATTTAAGGTAATAGGAATGATCTTATCATGACTTAAAAATTGTAATATGTTTTGAGAAAAGAAGAGAGCATTCTTAGCAAGATTTTGAAAGAAAAGACTAATACAAGGAAAGTACATTTATTACCCATTAAAAAAAATTTATACCGATTTCAATTAATCCCTTTACATGCACTTATTTAAAGAAAAAAAATGGCAAAAAAATATCAATTTTTTAAACTTAAGAACACACATTTTTTAACCTCCTTTTGGTCAATAATATAAAAAAATACAGAAATCAATTAAAATTTTTGTTTTAATTTTGGATTTTCACCCGCTTTACAGATAAGAGCCGAATATTGCAATCTTGCACCTACATAGAATTTTATTATCTTTCTTTTCCAATTGCTGTTTCAAGAAATTCATTTTTATCAGTAAAAAGGTTTATTTATACTTTTTCAACACAAACAATGATAAAAATAGCACTTATTTTTTTAAAAAAAAATAATTCAAAATTTCTCTTTGTCTAATATAATTGGAAGCAAGGTGCAGCACATACCCCAACATTACAATTATTATAAATGGAACAACTCTTTTCTTTACCTTTGCTATCCCTTTTAGCACAACACACTGTTTAGTATTTTGTTAGAACTTCTATTTTGATGTTGGTGGAACAAAATTAGGAAAATGATGTTCTACTAGTCATAGAATTTGAAAAGATTTTGGTCTACCAGATTTTGTTATATTTGTATCGCTATAACTTTGTATAAGTCTCTTTATTAAATGGTTTCTGAAATTCATAATTTTTTTCCATCTCAATTTTTTTTACACAAAAAGCTATGCATTCCAAATGCTAATGAAGACATTACAATATTTCAAGCAAAAGAACACTTTTTATAATATTTGTCTAAATTTACTATAAACTTTGTTGAAATTTATGAAATGACGATGATGGATCACAGTCTCATAAGAGTAGATAGCAATCACTTATGTTCCAGTGTGAAAATTACAGAAACATAAAATAAGACTCCATCCGAATTATCTCCTTTGTGCACAGTGTGGCTAGTTTAGCATGACTGAATTAACTTGATTGTGCACATTAATGGGTTAAATATTTTCTAAAAATTGTTTTAAAGAATTAAAAGTTTTTAAATGAAAACATTTTTTTGTGCATTTTATATTATCAATAAATCATACTATCTGTGCAATTATGATAAAACCAATAGTTAAATCAATAATAACAGAAAATTTTCAAATCAGTCCATAATAATGGAAGATTTCTTTAAATTTCAGAATAAAAACTTTCATCAGAATAAACCCAATTTAAATTTAGTTCCAAATACTGCATTTTTTATTTTCAAATTCAATTTAAACAAAAGCAATTGCATATGCATAAATACTAGAGTGTTGCTAAGTTCAGAAATCTAAAAAAATGTTTACCGAATTCAGCTTTAAAATGTTTTTCTTGCATTTTATAAAATTATTTTATATGAGAAGCTAATTAAGATTCAAAACTATTAAATATTGCTATAAGACTTAAGATTAAAATAATGAAATGAATATTTTGCTTGATGAATAAGTAAGCTAATAATGTAAAGAGTGAAAAACCAAGAATTAACTTTTATTCAAAATGCACATAATTTTGTGAATGAAGTATTTACAATATTATATTTTATGAATTCCTTTCTTTAATTTATAGATTTATCTCTATGAATGAGAGAGATGAAAAGAGTAGCGATTCCAAGGATTAATAGATGAGTAGGAACATGTTTGGTTCTTTCAAAAACGTAAAAGCAATGAATGGTACAACTAAAAAATGAATAAGAGAAAAATATGCCAATCACTTATTTCTCTCTGCATGTGCATGTGTATATATATACATATATACACATTTATTTGGGCAGGCCCTTGTCGATTAACTTGCTTAATATTTTGCAGTTTAAACTTGCTGTAACTTTTGTAATTTTTGAATGGCTTTTTGGTTCTTAATTACTTGTGGGTATGTGAATTTCTGTTATTGCAATATAGTATTTTGACTTTATATTTTTAGAAATTATTAAAGTCTTACAATTAAATTATTTATATCATTTATAAAACTGTTTGGTATGTTTTCTTTCTAAGAATATTACAAAGGAAGTAAAATTAATTAGCAATAGTTTGAGGACTATGAAACGAAAATGGCAGGCTTCCCTTAGTTCAAAAGCTTGTTTTATTTTATTCCATTTTCAGTTTTTTAAAAAATTTCCTTTTTTTTAAGTAACAATTGGTAAGTAAAAATTTTTTATAAAAGTTTTGCTTCAGTCCATCAAAAATTTTATACTATTTTACATCAAAAAAATTCATGAAGGGAAAAAAAACTACTCAAACAAAACTCTAAGTGTGACATTACAATAAGTACTAATACATTTTATTGGGTTGATCATTAAAATCATGCTAAATGTTATAAATAAAAAACATACTTGATTACAATCCACTCCTTCTACTAAAGCTCTTGTTTTTTCTGTAGCTCTGATTGTAGCTTTGGGAACACCATCTACATAAACATGATAGGCTTCAGCAGTCCCTCTTGGAGCATCTGGTGGACACCAGCCTATTAATATGCTTTTATTCAGCTGCCTTTCTAATACCAATCTTGTAGGAGGTGGAACTGAAATGAAAAAAAAAATAGTGCTAATCCTCTTTTTAATATGATAGATTATAATCAATCATGTAAATCATTTTTATACTTCCATTTTGTTCCAAAAAAATTAGATATCAAACTGAATTTTTAAACTTTTATGTTTAGAATACACAGAAAGAACATGATTTGAATTTAATATTATTAATACTTCACACATTAGATAAATAGCGTAAATACTTAAAAATAACATTGCCTAAACAATGAATACATTGATTTTAGTAAAATTGAATATAATTAAATAAATTCATAAAATATTATTTTAATAATTTGTATACATACATTTACAAGTTAAAATATATAACTCGCAATTCATAATCAAAATTTTCATTAAAAAAATAAAGTAAACGTAATTTTAATTTTCTTAATGTATTATTTGCATGAAATCTTTGAACAGAATGCTGATGTATAATGAATAATACCAACAATTTTGATAATATTTGAATTAAAAAAACACTTTTACAAGTAAATTTTTGCTATTGGTTTTGCACATTTAGATTAATAAATCAAAAAATAGCATCAGGACCATATCTCTTACAGGCTTTTTAAACATTAATATAAATATAAATTACAAAACAAGATATTGTAAAATCCGGTGCAAAACACACTTCTATACTTTCATGTTGATTTTTTAAAATTTTTTATATATATTTGTTGTATAACATACACTCCTTTTTTTTATGAAGAAATGTGAAATGTAGGAGTGCAATGCTCTTATGTTCTGAAGTCCTTTATTTGAGGTATTATCCAAAACTTTTATAAGCAAATATACTTCTAGCTACAACATTTTAAGTTCATAAGGAGTATCATTTCTTTTGAATAAACAGTGTTTGATACATATAGGTCTAATTAATTTTTTTTATGCTCACCTTTTATTTTTAATTTTAAAATCTGCAATTTTTATACCCAGCATATAATGTGTCCCCGTACATTTCAATCTCAATTTAAGAGTGCACGTTATACACCAGATTTTAAGGTAAATTGAACTTCTGCTTTGAAAATTTCACTTGAATTTTAATTTCTATAACAAAAATTTCAGAAAATCAACTGAGTGAGTGAATATTAATGTCACACTGTTCAGCTACACAAGGGCTTTTGGAGACGGATCTCGTCATTTTGAGCCATGGTAAAGTGATGAGGATGATACCTGAGCTGGAGCCCCCTTCTCCTAACTTCCACACCACACCAACAGGAGGACGTTTGAGCTCTTGACAGATTTAATTAACCTCGCTCCCCTAAACAGCGGGTCTTCAGTGGTACTGGACTCACACTTATGACACACCTGCCACAAGTCCGTTACCTTGACCACTAGGCTACCGTGGCCACCAGAAAATCAATTACACAGTCTGTATTAAATTGATCAATAATTTACATATATTTCACTTTTACAACAAAATAACATCAAAAATAAAAAATTTAAAAAATGCTAATTTTAAATTGTAATAAAAAGAAGGGAGGGAAAAGGTTTCACCTGGACCTTCATCTCTTTCTAAATCAGTTAAGTAGTCATCTTCAAATTCATCGAGGTCCTCCAAATCAATATAATCATTCATTCGATGGAAATCCTCTAAAGAAAAAAATAATCAAAATATTTTTAGCATTTGTCAGAAATAATCAATGCATTTATTTTAAACTAAAAAAATTCTTAAGCAATTTAAAAGTGTTCAGTGGATTACTAGTTAAAAATTTGTACCTCAAAAAGACATAAAATATGCGATGTTACTTAACATCTGTAATTTTATATTATAAAAATGATTTTCATCCTAGGATTAAAAAACAACCCATAATTGATAGCTAAAGCAAAAGAGATTAAAACATTTAAAATATATATATACATAATCAGCACCTGTGGTTATTTTAGATTCAACACGGCAAAACAGTTGAGGATCATCTCCAGCCAAATCTCCATCATGGAATATTAAGCTTGATGTTCCATCATCAGAGTCTCTTGTTCCATACAAAACTTGGGACTGAAACTCGTACAACTCTTCACCTAAAAAAGTTTCACATAGTAATGAAACTATAAATAAACTAATTTTTTTAAAATTAGAAATCAGGAAAAGTGTTATTGTAAATATTTAACACTAAAGTTTTATTACAAATATGTAGCACTAAAACTTTATAAAAGTCAAAATTTTACCTGTTAGTTTTTCTACAAAATTTGATGGAACTAGTCCTTTTCTTCCATCTAAGAGTTCTCCATTGAAGAAACCATCCTAAATAATAAACATCATTCAGAATTTTTAAGAATCTATTAAATGCAAAGCGTGTAAAGATTTTTAAATCATTGTTTCATAAAATATTCCTATTATTTTATGGAGGGAAAAGAGTTAAAATCATACGAAAGCATATTGATGTTTTGTAATCTTATTTCTTCATGGCATTATAATCAGCTAAATAATCATTATAATCAGTTATATAATCAGTTAACAATCTTGAAAGTGCTGATCATTAAAGTTTGTACAAGCTTATTCTTACTGGCAAAGTAACAAAGCAATGATTAAAAAAAGTATTATGTTCATACTACAAAGTTAAACATAATGCACATTATATCACAGAAAAAATAACTTATATTTAACCTTTATAATTTACAATGATTTATAAAATGTTCAAGCAATGAATCACATATTATTTCATAGAAAAAAACAACTTAAATTTAACCTTTTTAAAGAAATTTCTAGAAATTCTCAACAAATGTAAAACATAATGTATAGCAAGGCAATTTTGTCACATGAAATCATTAACATTTCCTCTTTTAGAAAAACAGAAATTTTGTAGATGATTAGATGGTGATATTAAACTCACATTTCTGAATAAATATTAAGATATATCTTAATAAATTTAAGAGTTAGTACACCTAATTCCCTGAAAATGTTTCTATCATATACAATAAATATCAATATAATATAAATATCACTGTCCCATTGTATAAATATAGTCCCAGACAAAACGTAATAACTGTTTATATAAGTGACACATTATTTCATTTGCAAAATTTTCACACATTTGTGATAAAAATATAATTTTGCAAAATATTGTAGTTGATACTTCAAAATGTTATTTAATACTGAATAAAAACATAAGAAAGTTTGTTTATTGGTTTAATTTATATCAAGATCATTTTTAAAATTTTCCTCTTAGTTGAAAACACACACACATCAGACTGAGTACTTGACTTAAACAGGTGTACATGCACCCCAGTGCCTAAGATCACATAAACTGAGATAGGGACTGTAGGCCTTGGCCTTCATGGGTTATTGCACCACTGAGTTATATATTATCTATGTATATATATAAATTCATTTAATGAGTTCAAATAAAACTTAGAAAATAAACATTTTATCAAATTTTAATTTAAATATGTAATTTAAAAAAAAGTTTCACTAACCTCATCCATGTCACCAAATATCAAGACATAATCACCAGCCATTAATTTCAATTCTGCCTCTGGATTTTCATTAGGGCTTTGTTTAATGGGATCGTAACTATACCTTGCAATGTAAACTTTACAACGTCCCCTATGAGGTAAATCAATGAAGTCTATTTCTCCATACATGTCTTCTGATTTATTAGTTGTCACTCCTGGAGTAGAGGCATATGGAGTACTAGGAGGCAATGAAGGTAAAGTCGAACTATAATGGCTTTGTTGAGTTACATTTCCAATAGGCATACCGGAGAGAGAGGCAGTTCCCGTTAATGGTGTACTGCTTCTACTTCCAGGTGGTGTGGCTGAGATAGGTCTTCTATTAGCTGCAAAAAAATATTTCATGTTTTATTATTAATTCATAAATTAATAATAGATACCAAAAATTCTAAACTACAAAATTTTATCAAACTCGAGTAAAAAAAATACTTGTCAAACATATTCTTTTAAAAGGTTTTTATATTTTTATTTCCATTTGTTATTTATGATTTTTATTTAATTCCCTTAATGTTGCCTTACTACATGTAAACAGAAATAGCTTACATTAGTTGAGAGCACTAATTACTTATAATAATACAAGTTCATTGATTAGGAAATTGAGGTTAACACACAGACGTCTTTTCCCCCACAAGACAAGAGTATACATTGTCTTTTAAACACCTTTATTATAAGTGAATTCAGGTATAAGATAATGTTAGATTTAATTTTAAATTTTTTATTCATAACAGGTCTGTAATAGAAAAACAAATCTTAATTGCATGCCAGTTATACATGTAGTATAGGTAGAAATATATATATATACATATATACTATTTACCAATAATTATTTGGACACTTATGATCAAATAGAACACATTTATTCTAATTTAAAAGTTAATGCAGCCTCCACGAGAAGCAATTACAGCCACAATTCTCCTGGGCATGCTTTCTTCAATTCCTTGTATGACAATTAGTGGCACTTTTGACCTATTCAGCTTGGAGAAGATGGGCAAGTTTCTTCAACTCTCTTAGACAGCTGTCCTACCACTTAATTTAGCGATCCACCCTCTCCTAGAGCTCTTTTTTAAAGTGTTCAGTTCTGCGATCTGGGCAGGCCAGTCCATTCAATTAAACCCGTTGTCACCATACCAATTTGAAAGTTATTTCATAAACTAATAATGTTTACTTCAGTTGAAATCCTTCATAAATTTGAAAACTGAATCAATTCTTTCACAAACATGAAAAAAAACCCTAAACGAGCCTTACAGTAGTCGCATATGATGTGTAACATCTGACATGTTATCATGGTAAATACACACTAGTGACTTTAATCCAGAAAAAAATGAATCTGGTACGATTGGAAATAATTTTCTATCAAATAATTATATCTTTAATGAAAATTTTATTTAATTAACACAAGGAGAAATGCAATTTTTTATCCAAAATATTTATTCTTGTTCAAATATTTATTCAAATAGATCCATATTACTTACACGTATTTTTTAAGAATGATGATCTTTGTCAGATGTTTAACAGTAAATAGTTATTAATATAGTTTACCCATATAAATATAACTTCAAATTTCATACACAACGAGCCCTGACACTTTGACAATTGAGCGTAAGAATCGCAATTTATTCTGGATGAAGTCTAATAAGACTTGCTGGTATGTGCGAAGTGGATTAAGAGTCAAGTAAGCAAAACCGAGTTTTTGAATTCCAATATTTTGAAATGCTAAATTTAACAATGTAAAACAAAAGGCTGGCGGCTTGATTGCTACTAGAGTTGGACTCCGATGCGAGGGTAGTAAAGAGACACCATCAAGAGTGCATGTTTAAAAATTAGAAATATTAAAGAAAATCAAAAATACCCGTTTACTTAATTAGTTTTTTTTAATTGAGAAATCTTTTTTAATCACAATTAAAAATATTATATTGACAGCGACAGGAATTAACCTCAAAGTATGAAAATGATACCCACTAAAATATCTATTCAAATAATTCCATATTACTTATTCGTATTTTTTTAAGAATGATGAACTTTGTCAGACGCTTAACAGGAAATATAATTATTAATATGTAGTTAACACATATATAAAGCTTGCGTGGCTATAGCGGATGTGGTTCGAGCGGACACATTTTCCCCCTCATCTTAGAACGGATTTGATTACCAAATTGCAAGGATAAATACATTTTTGCCAATCAAATTTAATTATTTGTATTAAATTGTTTAGGTATTATAGTGCGAATACATTTTAAGCATAGCGAAATGTAATAGAAATAAAAACTTTCAGAGAAATATTTAAAAATTAATAGTAAGTAACAATATAATGAAGGGTATAAACGAATTTCAGGAATTTTGTGGAAAACTGTATTTTAGAGTCAAATAAATATAAGAACAGGTGCAATTGCCATAAAATTAATTAGTTTCATTAATATCAGTAAAAATAAATACTAGAAGTAAAATACACAAGATACAAGCATATAAAAGAAAAATATACAAGTAAATAAGAATACTAACTTACCTTTATTATAAAGGCATAAATATCATTTTATTTAGTTCAACCTAATTACAAAACTTAAAGGTTTAAGACATTTTTCTGAATGATATTCATGTCTTTGTAATAAAGGTTAGTTAGTATCTATTTACTTTTATCTACTTGTATCTTGTGTGTATTTTACTTCTAGTATTTATTTTTACTGACATTAATGAAACTAATTAACTTTATGGCAATTGCACCTGTTTTAATATTTATTTGATTCTAAAATACAGTTTTCCACAAAATTCCTGAAATTCGTTCATATACCCTTCATTATATTGTTACTTACTATAAATTTTTAAAAAGATTTATCTGAAAGTTTTTATTTCTATTACATTTCGCTATGTTTAAAATGCATTCGCACTATAATACCCTAACAATTTAATACAAATAATTAAATTTGATTGGCAAAAATGTATTTATCCTTGTAATTCGGTAATCGAATCTGTTACAAGATTAGGGGGGGAATGTGTCCGCTCAAACCACGATGAGTTTCAAAGTGTCCGCTCAGACCACGAAATGCTATGTGTTCGCTCGAACCACGTCTGCTGTAGCCACGCCACCTATATAAATATATCCTCAGATTTCTCACACAAAGAGCCCTGAGACTTTGACATTTGAGCTTAAGAATTGCAAGTTTATTCTGGATGAAGTCTAATAAGACTTGCTGGTATGTGCGGAAGGCTAGAGACTTAATTGCTACTAGAGTTGGACCCCGATGCAAAGGTATCGAAGAGATACCACCAAGCACACTGATTGGTCAAATCAAATTGTGGACGCTTCCTGGGCTTGATAGCTACTAGAGTTGGAAACCGTGCGAGGGTAGCGAAGAGACACCACCAAGCGCACAGATTGGTCAAATCAAACAGCGCGCACTACCCCGACTTCGTTACGCATTTCCGTCCCTTTTCCCGAAATCACTCCAACAAATATCCAGCAACTGGGAGTAAAGATGTTACACATCAAAAATAAGCATTACAATTTTCCAACAAATTCAGATTCAAAATATTCAGTTTAGAAAACTTCAGCCTAATACATGTATTTTGTAACTTTGAAGCAAAGTAAAGAAACAAAGATTACACTTGAATTGGCACCCCATTCACCGAATTTCCACACTACATCAATGTGAGCATCAACTGATTGAAAATGAATTAAAGATTTTTATGAAATAAAAGACTCAATTAATTAAGCAATCAAATAAGCAGTTACAACTTAAATATTATAATTGGGAAACATATTCATCTTATTTTTAACTTATGTTACTACCACATAATGAAAAAGTAGAAGTTATAAAAAAATAATATAGCAATCTCCCTTTAAATTTTTTTTATCAATAAATATAAATAATATGTACATATATTTTTAAAATGCCACATATTTTTTAAAGAAACAAAAACTTACAAATATTTGCTCTTTTTCTATCAAGTTCTGCCAGTATTTTGTTATCTTGTTCTAATTTTGCCATTAGTACATCAAGCTCTTTCATTGTTACAGATGATTCTAGAAAAATGAATAAATTTTCATTCATCACATTTTAGAATAAATATGAATAGTTAAATATTGGATTAAAAATGAACAAAATTTAATATAATAAACTTTAAATGAGTTAACTGTACAGATTTTAAAATAAGTAGAATATAATGTTTTTAAAAATTTTACAAAAAACAAATACAAGATATAAAAAACAGACTATAATTGCTAAAACACTAAGTAAATATAAGGAAAAAATTATTTGAAATAATTAACTTTAAATGAAGCATAAATTAATGTAATAGAAAACCACCATAAATTGTACAAATGTAAGCATTATAACCGCCTCTATAACCTATATCTATTAAAATCTAGAAAACTTCTATTTCAAGAGATAATATTTAAACTATTACAAACATTGTAAATAAGAAATGAATAATTTCTTTAAAATGCTCTTGAAAACATTATAAAACTTTAAGAGGAGTTAAGACTATCTGAGATTACACAGTACTATCCTTTTGTTTCAATTTATAAAATGATCATCAAAAATATTAATAATCTGATAAGATCAGAATAAAATAAGGTAAAATAAATGGTACTTATAAATATAATGTAAAATATTATAAAATACATAACTTGTTTAGTAAGCAGTTCATTGAGTAAAAGTGTGCTAATTGTGGAAAGCTTTACGATGATATTTACTTGCGAAAATTAAATGATATAGAAATTATGAAATTCAAAATCATGGAAAATTATTAAATAGCTAAAGAGTCTAAAAGAGATGCATTTCAAAATAAATATTTTCTTTACTTTCAAGGACTAGTTAAACAATATTTTCAAGGATTAGTTTCACACATCTAAATATATTTTATTAAAATTAATTTTTTAATATGACATATTGTATATCAATGTTATGTTTATCACAACTAAAAAAGGAAATACAATGAGTTTTCTATAAAGCTATACCAATAAAAATGCTAAATATATTAATTGAAAAACTGAAGGCTTTTAATTATTACACTGCAAGATTTAATTTTTTACTACAATAGAAATACAATAAAATAATCTGAAAACGAAATGCATAATTGGATATTGCTTTCAGCTTACATGCAGATAATCCAAATATTAATTATATTTTTCAAATAAAAATATTTTTACTAAAGCTAATATAAAACATGCTAAAGTACAACAATTATACTGTGAAGACTACTTAAGACAGTTAAAATTTGAAAATAAAAATCTACAAAGTTTAAAATTTAATAAATAACATTTAAGTTGATAGTTTTTATTTTTCTTAAATCTAAATACGGTAACATTGAACTCAATAAAAGCTGTCATGTTGATGTGTGGATTGTTTCATTATTTTAATTTGATATAATGCAAAAGTACTTATTCATCAAATACCATTAAATAATGAAAATAATATAATCAGATTTGTTACACTTGAATTATAACTAAAATTACAAAGCATAAATTATTTCACTAAAAATAATATAACCATAATTATTATCTAGTGAACATTTAATATGCTTTGATATGTAAAAACGATTTAAACATCTTTTAAGAAATTACTTTTTAAAATTAGGCCAAGAAGGAAAAAAAGATTATATCAAATGAATAATTTTTTAATGCCAACCTACAGAGAGAGCTTAATATTTTATTTTTAAGTTCTGTATCTCTAAGGGGAATAAATAGTATAAAAAATTATTTAACTGCTTTAGATTTCAATAATAGGAATGTCTTGAAAAACTAAAAGTTGCATAAATGAAAGCTTAACATAAAAGTAGCACTGCACTACTGCCACTAGTTAGATCAGAACAAAAGTGCCGCTAGTGGCTTGCGAGCAATGTTACAAATACTTACGCTTGGGAAATCTAGCTTTGTGGAGTTGCCAATACATTTGTTTATTCCTCTCTGATTCGATTAATAATTGGTCAATAGCAGGTGAGGAAAAAGATGATTCTGTCCAAACAGTGACAGTTATAAGGAGGATACATATTTTAAAAGTACAGTAAAAGCTCAACTATTCTTCCAAGGTTAATCTGGATTCATATATTTAACAAATTTTACAGGACGATGTTTTAATTGAGATTATAAATTTTTTTCTCATATTTCCCTTGAATTTTTATAATTTGTTTTATATGTCAGACATTACAGATACTTTAAGTTTTGACAACACGAAATTAATTACATTAATTCATTCTTTTAAGCTATACCATAAATTATATTTTTTTTATTCTAAACTTTTAATATTGTGGATGACAGAAATTTTTAAAATATCACAAATTTTGTATTTCTAAAGAAAACGATCTTTTAAGTCACAATTATTTGTTTGATACTTTCCTAAGGACAAAATTATGCTCAAATTTTCAACTCTTTTCAGAACACATATATTCTTTTAATAACTTCAATACTGTAATAAGTTTCAAAATCAATAGCTACACAATTAAAATAAATTCAATTCAAAATTCGAAAGAAAAAGAAAATAATGCCAGTAAAATATTTGCCCTTGTGTAACAAATGGGAAACTGAGCTTTTACTGCAGACTGAATTAAAACTTTTTTTTAAAGAATTTAGATTAGGATATAATTATATTGGGAAAATAGCTGATAAATTATTCAAAAGGTTCAGACAAAGATAAAATTTAAATCATTAGTTTTCAAGTTTGAAATACATTATTAATGAAGACCTTCAAAAATTATAGATGTTTAAAAATAAATTTTCAATGTGGATATTTTGCATGTTAAGTTATAGTTTTTTGTTTCATTATTTTCTTATAAATATGTTACCAGGCAGAAAAACAATCAATTCACACTTTATAATAATACTCTGTTTGAAATGTAACACCAATATTTGTAGGAAAAAAAATCAAGAGAAAAACCATGCGTTTTTCAGAATAAAATTCAAGAGCATTACCAATATTTGAACAGTCCTATTTGAAAAGATAGAAAATAATATTCCACAAATTTTTAATTGATTATAGTTAATACAAATGACAACATTTAAACTGATTAAACAGTAAGTTTTTAATTTGTTTGAATTAATGAATATATAAACACATCACAAGTATATAAGAAGTTATAGTAACAGACCAAACAATTCTAAACCATCATCAAAATGACATAGATTACTTTTAACCTCAGTCAGACTTCCAGCAGCCTTCATTATTTCATACAACTTCTAATAGAATTGAGCTTCTAACTTCTAATTTATTAGCCAACATATATTTAACCATCAGGTTTTGTGTGTTAAGAATTGTTGTCAATGTTTTCTGTAATATATTATATGATAGATAATATATGTTAATGAGTATTATCAATCTTTGAAATTAACCTAGACAAGAATAAACTTAGCATTTGAAAATTATGCTGCTTGTGTTTCTAAAGGATACATTATAATCAAATTTGTTTACCACAGCTCATATCATTACATGGGAGGAAATTTAATTGTAAACTGATCCCTTGGATTGTAGTTTTACTAACTTTTAAACATTGCACTCTTTAAGTTGCATCTGCCTCAATTCAAACAGAGCAAACTATTTTCCTGCAGCTGCCTTTTTTGGTAAACCATGTTTGTATAACTAATAGCTAAGACTAACAATGCTGTGAGCCCTGTGTGTGTGTGATGTATTAAGACTTTAAATAATAAATTAATTCTGCAAAAGCATTTAATATTTTGTAACATTTATTATTTGCAATAAGTAAATCTAAGTACTCCATAACTAACATGTGCTTGTCTAGTCAAGAATAATTTTTTAATGTTGAATATAAACTCAAAGAATTTCATATAATTTGAAAGCAATCGATGCTGAAAATTTTTAATAGTGCCACATTTTATAGGACATGCATTTTAGCAAGCTTTAGAGATTTCAGAATTTTTGAGATTGATGCATTTTGGTAATAGGTAATTTGGTAACATAATTTGTCATTATTACTTTTTCATTGCCTGCAGAACATACCTTTTCGTTGTCTAGGGACAACGTAAAACAAAATTTGTAATATATCTGCAGCTAAAGTTCAAGTACTGCAATACACATCATTACAAAACAGATTTTACGAATTACAGGAGTAAAAACAGGTATACCATTAAACTAATCTAATACATTCCTGGATGTAAATGTCTTTAATAAGCAATTGAAAAATCAAGGTAAAAGTCATATTGTTCCGAATTTTGTGTAAAGAATACTTAAAATAGTGTAAATAATTTATATCTGGATGTGTAATATGTTTATATTACTCATCCAGATATATACATTAACATTACTTGTGTTGAATTTATTTTATGTTAAAATTGTGATACTCGCAACCAACGCTGTTCCTTGCATTATCATGGCGATTCAATGGAAACCTGGCGAAATCTTGGGGATAGAGCCAAGTTGTCATTTTGGGCGAGTTCATGACCCTACGGATTCTTCCAGAAATTAGTGGAGAAATCTACTAATATTGTGATCCATGGTGCAAGCAAATTTTTCGAGGAGAATCCGTGAGGCCTACAAATAAGAAGTCGCTAGCCAAAATTTAGTCGTCTTTTGACCATGAAGAGTCGACCAGAGCGATTAGTTATAACTGAGGCTATTGCAAAGGACGAGCGAGTGCTTATGAATAATCTTTTACATCACTGATAGTTGTTTCTGAGCGCCGTAGAAGGTGTGAAGGCCTTCTGAGATTTACTCAGCGAATTTGAGTACTGTATCCTGTAATTCAAGGATTGTTTTTCGACAAAAAATTTCCAGGGCTCCTGAAGAACTTTCTTGATTTTTGCAATTGATTTGCACAAAATCCTCGAACAACGATCTACGTAACAATATATTACATGTCTATTCAATGGCTCCACGAGTTCCCAATATTTGTGTGTAAATTAAGAGTGTTAGAGTTTTAACATTAAGAATTCTATGCAATATTATCGAAGGTATACAATTAGAATTTGAATTTAAATAATAATTATAAAAATTATGGAAACTTCACTTTGCCCACCTAGTAGCATGTGGTTTTTTACCACCTTTTTTAAAAACTATTGGTACTTACGTCTTACCGCAACCGTATTGGCGACATCATATGAAATGAAGCACATGGTTGCCAATTCAGTATGTATGACACATGTGAAATCGGAGTTGTCAAAACTTGGCAAGATATCTTAAGTTTTGGCATTGTTTCAATAATACTTAAGTACCAAATTATTAATTATGATTGATGTATATAATCTTACTCTGATTAAATGAAATACCCATTTATCTTATAATACAAAAATTAATACAGATTTTATGAAATATGTTAATATTTAGAAATTAACAGAATTTCCAACAAAATTTATTATTTTATAAAACAACTTCAAAAATGTCTTTTAATAAAATTAGAATTAATTAATACATACTCATATTGTGACGATGAGTTATTTCCTCTTGTTTTTGGTCTTCAAATTGTGCTGTTAATCGTTCCATATTATGAGATGTTACAGGTGAACCTGGCAAAAAAATTTAGTTAAACAAATTATGCCTACATCTGATATATAAAAATAAAATCTTTTCAGAAAAGATTTTTTAAGATGAAAGGTGTTACTTTTAACCATGCAAATTTAAAAATTCCTTTAACAAGAAACATACTGTATAAAATCTTTTAAATACATTTAAATTATTTTATAATAAAAATACATAACCTCTATCCTATCCTTATATGGAAAAAAATAAGACTGCATTTATTATTTTATGCAAAAATGTTCAATTGTATAAATAATAGCAATAATTAAAATAAATTTTTACAGTATTAATTTACCAACTAAGAAAATATTTAATTTTCACATGCAGAAGTAATTAAGTAGTTTTACAGAACTATAAAAAAGCAAACGATTCCATTGCAAGAGTTGATTCAACTGAAAATCTAAATCAATGTTCTAGAAAATTTTCTAACATCTTACGATTTCTCAGTGATTTTTTTAACAGTGATGAAATTTATATGCTTTATATTTATATTCTCATATTATGACTTCAAAAAAATACTTTTAGCAACAAGCCAATTTTTTATTTATTTATTACTTCGTGGAAAAAAATAGTTTACAGTTAATGCAGAATGATATATAAATTATTTCCAGGAGAATGTTGTTTTCAAAATCATATCTAAATAATCAAATATGAAAAATCGATACTTTTGCAGAAAATAGTCCCTAACAAATCATAACAAATATTAAGGAGAAACATACCAACTGTAGCCCGGGACCTTTCTAACTCTGCTAAAACTCTATTGTCATGTTCAATGCGTGCTATGATTTTGTCGATTTCATATGAAGTTGAATTAAGTATATTTGATGAAACAGGTGAAGATGATGATATCGTTGTGCCAGGAGATATCATATTTGTACCTATGAAAAAAATAATCAATAAATCATTTCAATAGTTTCAAAAGTATATTATAAACTGAAAACAGAAGAATTTTTTGGTATAATCAATGCAACATACTTAAGCAGTATTTCCGTCAAAAGAATTTTAATCAAAGTAAAATATAATTTACTTCATAAAATAAGTTATGTATATTATTTTCTCTAAACAAATTGTAGCTTCATATTTTAATCCTTAAAAGTTCATTTCAAGAATAAATGAAATAAAATGTGTATAAATTTAAATTTTTAACAATACAAAAAATGATAATTATAAACATTTTTTACAAAGGTTTATTAAGATAAATGAAATATAGTTTTGTACAGTTAAAAAATTAAAATAAAGCTGAATACATTTAATTGATTCAATTTTACAAAGCCAAAAACAAAGCAAATTTGTTGCTAATAAGCAGCAAAAGGAAAAGAAAACAACAAATGTAGTTTGTTCAGCACAAGAATTCTCATATTCATATACTATTTCTGAGAAATAAGTAATATAAAAGTAGATAACTCAAACAAAATATATCCAAAATTTAGAATAATAATCTGTGAGAGTTTAAACCTATCCAACTATTCTTATGTTCTTAGAAAAATGTGACTAAAATTTTTAAAAATATATAATAGAGAGGAACAGCTAATTTAAATATACTTCAGGTGATATTATAAGCATTCATTAATTAAAAAAAACTGCTTTAAGCAAAATGTTTTGAAGCATATTTATAATAGCTATAGATCAATTACTTTTTAGGAGCAATAAAAAAACCTGGCAATACACTGATAATATTACATTTAAAAATTAAGAGCATTCGTTCTTAATATAAAATTAGTAAATTATTCGTAGGATCACTTATCAAAACATTATTTAATTGAACTCATCTGAGAACAGTAGAAAAATCTATTATGAACAATTCACAGCTTATGCTTATGGATTTGGGAAAAGACAAGTTTTAAGGAGAAAGAGTACATAGTTATTTCTCATATAATTTAATGTACCTTAAATGTTAGTAAGTCTTTAAATTAATATTTTAATGCTACATAAAAATTAAAAATTTCTGTATTTTAAGTAAAATAATATCAATAATCTTAGCTTACATAGTTGTTTCAACTGAAAAATATTTATGCTTGCAACAATTTTGAGTTTCAGTCAGAAAAGAAAGTCTATAACAAAACTGCAATTTTTTAAACCTTAACTTATTTTTTTAATATCATCATTGGTACCAAATCCACATAAAAGATTACTTGTATATAAAGAAGAATAAGTATTTATAATTTGAAACAAGCATCTAAATCAGTGAAATTTCAGTAATATTCCTTTTGCAACATTTGAAAATACTTCAAGCATATTTATTATTTATAAATGTATGCTAAATACCTGGACTAGTAATTGGAACAGAATTAAAAGATTCAAAGGGAACATTTAAACTCCGAGAAGTGGAAGTTTCTAATACTGGTAGTGAGGAAGAAACAGAATGACTTCTATTAGAACTAAATATTGTGTCACTTCCTACTAAATACAGGTCCATTTCTTGATCTAGCTTGGATGAAGATGTTTCACTAGGTATCTGAAATAACAAAATTTAATTGAAGTAACAAATGATAAAATACGAAGAATGACTGCTTAAGCTAATAAATTATTTTTACAATATCATCACACTGATGATTTACTTTTATTTTTAAAAAAATAAACAAACTTATATTAAATCATAATAACACAAACTTATTGGACTAAAAGAAACATTCTTAATAAATATGCAAATTAGCCATGTTCTACTTTAAAAAAAATAGTTTTTTTTTCAATTACAATAAACCACAGCTAAAAAACTATCACTTAAGAAGGGTTTCAATATTATTACATGTTTCAAAATGCGTCAAATATTTCAAAATTGAAAAAAGTTAATACACTATTATACATTTTAACAGTAAATTGAATTTTGGGTCTTGCATGTAACGTGAAAGCAAAATTTATTTCTTTTAAAAGAAACTTAAACAAGTCCATGCTTTGTCTGATGTATAATGCATAATTGTTCACAGTCCATTTATTTAAAGTTTTATTTTCAAGAAACTGTAAAAGTAACTCTGATTAAAGAATATTAACCTGCATACCAAAAATAGGTAAGCATATCTAAGTTTTCAAAAAATGTACTGATAATATTCAGTTAATAAAAAGTACACATAATCACTTATGAAAAAACATAAAAGTTGATTGACAAAATTGGTTTTCAGCATTTTCTTTCAGATTCATGCTTAGAATTTTTTTAAATGTTGTATGCAGTAGTTGCTATAATTGTAAAGATTGCTATAGCCTTCTTCTATATTGCATTGTGAAATAAAGTATTTCAAAATTAAAATATGAACTTACATCAGCTGAGTGTGACCTATGCGAACGCCATGCATGTTTAACTTGTGATCGCCGCAACGCTGCCATTTCGAGAGCGAGTTCCTCATGCAAGACATTCTGCAGTTCACACTTCTTTTGTAGTTCACGCACTTTGGACTGTAATAAAAAAAGCACCCTATGACGATACAAATATTGCAAATGATATATTACAAATGATCATGATTCCAATACATGTAACTTTTTTTCAGAAGGAAAAAAAAAACTATAAAAAAGAATTAAAATGAAAAAGAAAGAACTTTATGGAATTGTTATTCTTTGGTACTACACTATCAAAATAAAAATTGTCAATTTTCTTTATTGTTTAAGTAAGGGCATAATTTTACAACTCAGAAATTATATTTCAGCCAAAAGAGGAATTTTGAATTAGAAGTTTTACAAATTAAAGACTTAATATACTTTTTAGAATCTTGCAGCAAAATTTTAAAAATACATGAACATAAAAATTAATTTCAGGCATTTTTTCTGAATCACATTTAATGCTTAGTGCATTTTAATTACAAAAGTAAAGGAATTTTCTTAAAAAAACGAATCATCAAGGCAGACTAAAAACATTGAATGACTTAATTTAATAATGAATTATAAAATTAATTAAAACTCAAATAATTAGAACAATTAACAGTTAAAGAATACTGTAAATGGAAGGAAATACCTCAAGATTTTGTATTGCTTCCTGGGCAGCCTGCTTTTCTGTTTTACTGGCATAATGATGATGGCGGTGCTCTTCCTGCTTTCTTTGTAATTCAGCAACGGCATCAGCATGTTGTTTCTCAAGCTCCTTCCGCTTATCAGCGGCCTCTCGCATATGCTACATAAAAAAAAAGGATAATTAGCATTTGGTTAAAGCATACCTTGACCTATAAACACCCTAATATAGCATGAAAATATGAATGAATTAGTTAAAGTATTGTTGTATTACGACTTATTCAACATGGTTAAAGCAAAAGCTAGACCAAGTCCAAAAATTAAAAAATTAAGAAATCAAAAATAATATATGTTATGTAGTAATTAATTCTTTTAAATACTTTCCTATTAGGCTCCATACACTTTAAAAAATAGGCGAGAGAGGCTTGTAAAGAATTACAAACAAAGCAGATCAGAAACACTTTCTTCCTTATTAAATTCAAGACTTTTAATATGTCCAGTAACAAATTTACAAATAGTGCTTTGGACATTTCCTCTTCCTTTTGAAAGCCAGACAGGTACTACCAAAAGCTTGCTTGTTGTACCATGAATGAGGCAGAGGGTTGCTGTTAGGTTGAAAATTTTATTTTTGAAAAGGTTTTGAGGAAGGTCAAAGTAGCATTTGAACCTGATATACAAAAAAGGCACTTTCCTTTGCCAAATATCCTCAATTTCACAACAGTAGAAATTTTATTAAACATCCCATTGAAAGTAACTTTCATGCTGCTGTAAAAGAAGTTTGAGGGTTTTAAGAATCATAAAATAGATCTAATATGGATCTCAGTTCAATTACTATAGTGTTGAATGATATATTGTTGTTATCTGACAAGATCAAAATATCAAATGAAATTTTTAATTTTTACTAGCATTCATTGGTTCATCAATGGCAATGAGCTCAGGTCTGAAAAACAACAAAAAACTGAATTCCTAGTCTTAATATAAAAAGAGAAAGTAGGGACCTTGATGAAGACATCACTACCATAGATATTACATTCCCCTCTGCTGCTATCAATATAAAACTGAATTGCTGAACTTCTAATTTGCTTAAATGTGTGACTACACACATTAATAAGGGGAAAAGACCTATATGACTAGCCAGGCATGAATAACATGCTCTTCTTTTGTAAATAATAACATTAAATTTTTTTTTATCTTATCTCAGTTAAGAATTGGATGAAAACAAGACAATATTATTTCTTTGTAAATAGTAATTTATAAGTGAATAAATATTTCCAACTTTGAAAAATACATATTTAATAACAGTAATGTTTTATTAGTGTAAGAATATATATGTACAATCAACAGTTATTCAAAATTATAATAAGCGTGCAAACAAATGAAATTCCCCCAAAGAAAACATATTGAATGTTTTGTGAATACTATACGAAGTTCAGTCAGAACAAACATGACTTCAATTATAATTTGAAACCCTTTTACAAATATACCATTATTGACAATTAGTCTACATCTTCTGTGATAATGTCCTACAATGAGAAATGCAGCAGTTTTGTTAAAAAAAATAGAGTTAATAATGCAAAACCGCATAACAAATTTATTAAGGACATTTTAAACCACAAAATTTCCACATAAGCGTAACCTATCATATTATAAACAGTATGTTAAAGATACCATGATGTGTTAATTGTACTACAATTATATTTACTTTATTCCAAAGAAGGTATCCAAAAAAATTACCTTTGGACGTTTCAAAACTTTAAAAAAAAATTTAACAAATTATTAACAAAATCCAATGCTAACCACCTTGGAATCTGTTGTTATTACTAATAGTAAATCACATTATATCTTCACGTAATTTTCTTATAATAGCAATCTCAAAAATATAAACGCACACATTTTTTCAATTGCATGCTGTTAATAGAGAAAATTTTAAATAACACCAAACAAATTTTCATCATTTATCTTTATAAAATAGACTAAAATATATTAAATCACATAGATTACCTGAATTATTTCAAATAATTGTAACCCTAATATTAGTAACTACTAATAAAAATAAATATGTTGTGATTAATGCCTTAGAGCTATTTTTTTGAGCAAGTCTATAAGCACACTTTATAACAAAAATATGAATATGTATTAAATGTCTCACAAATAGTTTTACCTTTACAAGAGCCTCCAGATTGTTTGTTTTGCCTTGATGGCGTTCTATATCAGACTTAGCCAGGGTGGACTGACTTGTGAAAGTATCAAAGCTACTTAGAAGTTGAAAGCATTCTTCAGTTGCCTTGATAAGGATGAAATATTATTTGTTGTTTAAATCAAAACATTATAAAATTTGCAAATTAACATTATAAATTTATTTTAAAGGTCAGGTGAAACATATTTAAAGCACTTTAAAAGTATTTACCTTCCTACAGCAGCTCTAAAATTATTTCAAGGAATAATCCAATATTTTTTCTGTGAAATTTAAAGTAAAATTTATTTAGAATAATTAAATAGTTTTGATGACTTCCACCAATCACTAATGTTAATTAATTAAATACAAAGGAGCAACAAACAAAGAGTTTGGATATTTTGCATTTCCCTCCCTTCCTAGTTGTGCAAGAAAATAGAAAATTATGATTAATTTTAAAGGAATAAGTTTTATGAAATTTTTATACTAAACATATATTTATATTAAAATTAATGAAACAGATATAACTCTCAATTCAATTGTAAAAAATTTTGATAATTGCTTTCATATTACTTTTACTAGACTTTAAAAAGCTACAATTTAGAGTTCATATTTGTTAACAACTTAGGAAAATAAAAAGAATGCATATAACAAGGACAATATTTTCATGTTATAAATAAAATATGCTAAGGCATATAATTTTTTTTCTTACTGTTTCTGAGTGCTGAAACTGCTCCTCTAAGTTATTTTCTTTTTTTCCTTCTTCTAATGTTACAAGCAACCTGTGTTCCTAGAAAAAGTAAAATAACAAATAAATTTAAAAAAAACTTCAGCGAGCACTCAAACAGAACAGTGACAAGAAAATGTGTAAAATATATATCTATAATCAAAATCATTTTTTAACTTACCAAATCGGCACACAGAAGTTGCTTGTCACTTAATTCCTGTTTCAGCTGTTGAACCTCGAAATCCTTCTTCTGCAAACGAATCTCCTGGGGAAAAAAAAAAATTAATTTTAGAAGTATCCACCACAAAACTGTTTATTAATACTTTTAGTTATGAGTACAAATAAGTTTCTACCGTTTTTTAAAATCAAAACTTGGTCATTTATTGTAAAAACTCGGCGCATTATCTTTTATTCACAGTATTGTCCATAGTTAACCACTACTTTTCCCCATCTTACAGGCAGCATACGGATACCACGTCGGAAAAACGCTTCAATATTTGAGGCTATCTACGAATCGGCCCAATTTTTGGTACTTCATATGACGTGAAGTACTGCTCAAACAGATCATGTACCATCGATCGTAACAAGTGATAATCTGGGGGGGGGGGGGCAATGCTTGTTGAGTACGGCGGGTGAGATAGGAATTCCCTATTGAAAGTTTCCAAATTGCTTTTGACCGGCGCCGCAACATCTGAATGAGCATTATCATGTAGGGGAATAGTTTTGTCGTGTCTGGAGTGAAAATGGGCACATTTTCCTTGAGTGCTCGGCTAAATTTCATCAACAGAGTTCGGTAATGAGCTTCAGTTATGGTATCGTTTGGTAGGAGCAACTTATAATGCATGACAGGCTGTTCCCAACAAATACAAACAATTTTTCCCCCCATGAATGTATGGCTCTTGAAGCATGGCCACGCGTGGTTCCCATGACTTCACAGGGGATCCATTTGTCATCACCAGTGAATATCCGATGCCAAAAACTCTTTCGCTTATGCCTTACATGTAGCTTTTCATATGTGCAAAATCAGCATTCAGTGATTCTTAGCTTCTGCTCATTTGGAATTCAATTTCATTGTTTTTGAATCATTCCCAACGATTTTAAACGGTGTAAAATTGCTTGTAATGTAACTCCTAATATAAGTGCAATTTATTGCTGCGTTGGCCCGAATCTACCTCCTTTGATCTTCCGTCATGTTTTTTTTGTTTTTGACGTCAAATTTAGCGTTCTAAAACTTTTGAAAAACCACCCACGATAACTTCTCTCACTCAAAGCAGCCTCACCATATCCTTCAAAGAGGAATCGATCCGATTTCCTCAAATTTAATAAGAAAATCAAACATTCCGCCAAATGACGT
Source organism: Trichonephila clavata (assembly GCA_019973975.1). Taxonomy (NCBI): domain Eukaryota; kingdom Metazoa; phylum Arthropoda; class Arachnida; order Araneae; family Nephilidae; genus Trichonephila; species Trichonephila clavata. The sequence continues at coordinate 131,109 of BMAO01019057.1, forward strand.
TTATTCGGCTCAAAACTCGGACATTTTCGCATGAAAAAAATTATGTGTGATGTTGAAGCAAAATCACACTCACACTTCAAGGTTGTGATACTTATGATATCGGAAAATATCAGCCTTAACTTGCTGGTAGTGCCATCTATTGTCGAACGGCGGAAACTTATTTGTACTCCTTATATATAATTTTTAAAGTTGAGTTATTTTAAAAAGAAAATGCATGCATATATTTTATTATATTTTACATGCATATTTTTACAAGTAAAATAAATGCTCGATTTTAATGGTAAATATCAAAAGATCTGTCTCAGTAATTGAAAAAACATTCAGAAATTGTGAAAGTTCAGAGTTAATTATTATATTAAAATAATTTTAATTAAACAATTAACATAAAAATTTAAAGTCAGTTCCTACTTAGATCAACAAAGAAAATTTTTACTTTAGTTGTTTTTTATTAAATGATTACAATCACTATAAATATGTATATACGAATGACAGAATCATAATATTAAGTGGCAAAAGCGAACTTCCTTGCAATTTTCCATTTTCCCTTCTATATATGGTGTTGAGCTGTTGTTTTTGTTTGTTACTATTTATTCTCTTTCTATTTTTTTTTCATTTATAATAAATGAAGCTGATGGTGGTCCATAATTTATCATTCTATTCATCTCTTGTAATGCTTCATTTTTGCAAGGAATCTGTTCAGTGAGTTTCGGGCAGTCCAGTTCTTTAATTAATAGTCCATCTAATGATTTCACACGACTCAAGGCGATATATGCTTGACCTGCTGCCAAGAGTTTTTATCCTAGAGAGATAACTGCATAATCTATAGTGCTACTTTGCATCTTATGAACAGTTTGTGGTGATGTTGGATGGGTTGGAGAAAGACACTAAATTTTTATAATGCTTGTTCATAACACGGTGAAAACATTTGGCGGGATAAGTGGCCGATTCGACCAACCCATAAACACGTACGGGTCACAAATGAAGTGGCGTTTATATAGAGAACAGAACCAGTGATCTTCGATTCCGTAAGCACGTAACATACCACTGGACAAAAGTGATCACCCCAGTCCAGAGGCTGTTACTGGCTTATGTAGATGATACAGCTACTATAGTATTAACGGTAGCATTCTTCGTTCAGCAGTACCGTAGCTGTGTTCGGCGGGGAATTGCACTTATATTTGCTCGATTCTGTGAACACCATTACTGCCAAAGTTTACAGTGACTAGTGGAGTGTCATCCACTACAAGTTAAAAAACAGTTGGAACCTGAGTGGATGAATAAAAAGCATTTTATTAGTGATTGAAAATTTGAACAAGATATACAAACAAAGAGTGTGAACTTATAGTAGGAATTGAAAAATATGCATTGAGTGTGTGTAGTAGAGACGTAGCTACCGCCATATCAGCGATACGGGTCCCAAAGCTACAGGGGGCCCAACATGTGCAACTCAATCCGATCAACAGAGCTAAAAAGGGCCCTAAAGGAATTTTGATACATGGTCCCCTTAGTCCTAGCTACGCCAGTGGTGTGCAAAGCAGAAAGTGGTGTATATATTACAAAGCAGAATTAAATGAAATAACTTTAATTAGAGAATGTTAATAATTTATTTTTTAATAAAATTATTATAAAAGGAAACGGAATTGTTAAAATGAAAACTATTTTGAAATGAGACTAGTTCCATTTTTATTGTAAAAAATAGCTTGTTTTCTGAAACAAAACAAATATATATATATATATGAAATGCGATGATTTGGGTGAAGATTTTTGTAGCGCGGCCGGTGTTGGTTTTTACAAGTAGAATTGGTCGAGGGGCAGCTATGTCTTGATAGAATACTTCTCCACTGTAAGTTTCATCTTTCGTTTATTGAACATCACCAATATATCAAGTGCAATCACATTAACATAATTTAGGGAGTTTTACACACACAAAGCAGAAGCAACACTAAGCAGCGACGCTGACACATTTTCGACAAACAGACAAAGCATAAAGAGAGAGCAAACGACTGCTCCTAGTTTTATACTGGCGGTGAAGGTCGTACGACTCTTTTTTAACAGGAGTCGTACGACTGCTCCGAGTTTTATACTGGCGGTGAAGGTCGTACGACTCTTTTGTAACAGGAGTCGTGATTGATAAAATGCGCGCTTGAAATTAGATTAAGATTATAACTGTCTTGTGCCAAAGAATTAGAAAATAATCTAACGGAGTAAATTAAGTTAAAGAGTGCTAGAAGAGGAAAAAGTCGACACACACACACTTTGATCAATATTAAAAACTTAAACTCGAAATAAATTGAATGAAAACATTGTTATAAACATTAAAAAATCATAAATACGTACTGCATCCTGCAGTTCATTGGAAGTCTTTAGCAGCTCATCCAATTTCTGTCGTAATGCTTCGTTATTCTTCTTCAAAGCTTCATACTGAGAGATTTCAATTGTGGATGTCTTTTGTGCTGCCTAAAAAGAAGTATTAGGAATGAGTCAATACTGCAAATCCTAATTTTATTAGTCTATGGGTCAAAATAAATACCCCAGTTCATTATTTTCAACACGCATAAATTAAAAAAGCTGCATTTCTATTCTGTACAGTCCAACTTTTACCTATATTTTATACTTATTTGAAATCATTTTATGCATTTAAATAGGTAGTAAAATCTCTAAAAACGGTATCACACGTAAATTTTTCGTGCAATTTTTTCGCCCAACTTTTCGCCGAATTTGAGGGGGAAGGGTTACCGTAAAAAAGCGACATGCTCTGACGCCAGCCGCACTCTTTCTCCACATTGAAACATTACTCGCTGATTTTTGTACTTTGAAAACGACCATCCAATATTATTTCTTTTATTTCGCTCGCGCTTTTGTTTATGGGGGTAAACAGCGAAATGGAGCATCACTCTATTTAAAATATTATGCGCCGTTAAAATATTGTACACCATTAAAATATTATACGCCATATCTGATGCGAAGCTACCATCATTACCGCCATCTTGTTTATGACGTAGGGTGCCGAAGAACCCCATTGGCTGGAATTTCAAGCAACTTTCATTTAGAGCAACTTTCTCAGCTCACTGGCAAAAAGTTGTTCGAAAGCCATTGCTATGGCAACGGAGTAAAAATTGCACCAAACGTGTACGTATGATAAAGCCTTAACGTAATGCAAATATTATTTCATACAATCCTCATTTCATGACTTATTTATTAGACTAGTGCAAACATTAATTTGCATTAATTGTTAAATATTTTTATGGATATTAATGAAAAAAAGTGTATTAAGTAATTTATGTCTCTAAAACAAAATTAAATTTTTAATTGATAAATAAATCATGTTTGCCTTTTTAAAGTTATATCCTGCTTAAAATGATTTAACATTGTGGGAGGAAAGGAAAGAACAACTAAGTGAGAGGGTAAGTGTGAATTAACGTCTCATTGCAAAAATGCACTAGAGCTATTGGCGACGGACCTCGTAATTTTGACAAGGTGACGAGGACGAGACTTGAGCTGGCACCTCCTTTCTTAATTTCCACACCACACCGAAGGAAGGGCGTTTGAGCTTCGTCAGATTTAACGAGCATCGGCTCCTACATGGCGAGCATTCAGCGGTACTAGGCTTGAACTCGCATGACACGCCTAAGAGGTCCATCACCAAAAACTCTCGAGTAGCTGAATAGTAGGACGTTAATATTCATTTACACACGTGGCACGCCGGCCACGAGTCCAAGACTTTGACTTCTAGGCAACCGCGGCCATACGAAAGCAAAAATGCACTACATTACATTTATTTATTTATTTTATATTAATGCTCTCATATTGTAGTTCCTAATAAGATTAACCATAAAATATAAAAAAATTCAAATATTAAAAAAAAAATAAGTAAAATAATATGTAATATAATAAAAATAATAATAAAATGCTAACAATATTTTAACTAACCACATCTTTTTGGAAGTGAAATTTTCTTTAGCGGCGTTGGGCACTTTTTGGTAGGGGAAAATCTTATGGGTTCGCGTCACCGACATGCTCTGACTGGCGAACGCGCAGTGTGCTGTTCGCCTTAGACACTTTTTGGATGGGTGAAATCTCGTGCATTTGCGTCACCGACATGCTTATAGCAGTATATCTGTAGCTATACAGCTGACGTATAATGCTGTGTATATCTTATAAGTGAAATTGAATGGATTTAGTGAAAAGTTCGATGTGTATATACTGTGCGTTGCGATTCCGAGAATGGGCAATACATATTAATGGTTGCCGTTTATGTTTTGCCTGGAAAATCTATGAGGCAGGTACAACAATTTTTATTCGAAAATTGGATGATTTATACAAAAGGTTCTGAAATACTCGAAAAAAGATTTGGCGAGAAATATAATGTACCGATGATTTTAAGTGGAAACTTCAATATTAACTTTTCAGATGATAAATTTCTACCACTAATTGAATTTCTAAATGAGAGACTAAATTTAAATATGTCCAATGATCGAAAACTCAGTACTACAAAATATAAAACGACGCTGGATGCGGTTTTTACGCGATACTAAGATAAATTTGAATAAAACATTTTCCTTTCTAACTTTAGTTACCATAAGCTTATTTTATCTTTTTCAGAACAAAATGAAATAATTGAAAGTACAAAAAGTCTAAGTATTGTTGAAATTAATGATGACAATGATGCAAACAATTAAAATAATGTTAAAAATCAAGTACATTGAAATTTAAGTAAATACAAATACTATCCATAAATAATATGATTGTATATTAATTGTTATTTCAATTGAATTGTATTTATATTTTGTCATAATCTTGAACATCCCCCGTAATATAATTGAATAATAAAAAACCATATAAACATGCATTTAGTTGTTGCTCGGAGTGTCAATAGATGTGAAAACCAGATTGATGTTGAAAATTTTAATTCAAACATTATGAAATTTCAAGTTTTAAGACTAAAAGTTCTAAGTTTTCACTTCTATCGGCAGTCTCAATAACTGCCAATTTTTTGTTGTTGTTTTTTTTGTTTTTGCAATGAGGTTATAGAAGAAGTAGCATTTTCTGTTAATTAGCAGATTTAATCTCTGATTTATGATGTATCCTAATTTTTTAGAGAAGCAAACTTTTTCTTTTATTAGGTGTAATCTATCAAGACATTTTTCTGTTTGGATATGAAGTAAAAAATTTGGTGGAAGTTCCGGATATCTGTATACAACTATTTTAATAAAAGCTCAAATGATTTTAATTTCGTTCTTATATTGCTTGAATTTTGAATCTCAAGTAACCGCTCAAGCTATAAAGAAGTTACGAAAATAAAACACTGGACATTTCGTTTCAGTAAAAATAAAACTGATATTTTGCTTCACTGAGATAATCAGTATTTCAATACCATTTAATTTAAGCAATATCATAAACAAGAAAAGGAAATCTGTTTCCGTTGTCATCAAAACTGAACATCGTCAAATAAATCCTCAAAGCAAAAAGAAAAAAAAAGGGAAGAAACACCGATTTGTTTAAAAATTAATATTCTAAACAAATATAAGCATACAATTCTCTTGAAAATCAGAAATGCAACAAGATAACAGTTGTACACATTACATATCTGATACACAATCCATTCACAACAAACAATATTGTCTTTTAAAATGTTTCAATATTTAATCGAATTCTTTTAAAACGCAAATCAAACAAAAAAAAAATTCCATCGCCCGGGAAAATAAATAAACGATTTACAGTCAGCGATACAAATTTCCTTTTCACACAATCAAAAAAGAAAACGAAACGAATTCGATTTCTTCTGCTTCGTGAATATCGCTCGAGGGGAATTTACTATAAGAAAAGAGGCAGAGGAAGAAAAGTTGCAGAATTAAACATGGCATTCCATTTCTAGATCTGGCACCATGCCACGAGGATTGCTCCTACTCTTCTTTCGAATGATTCTCGGCAGAAAAAGCAGCAAACGATCCGCCGCCTAGCGCCTAGCTGGCTGAGGCTCGGCAGACAGCACATTCACAATGACACACATTTCACCACTCATCGCTGCAGACGATAAATAAATAAAAAGTTGAGTCTTCTTGCCACACAAAGGGGGCTAAAGAGGGGGAGTGGGGTTTTAGAAGAAATGCCATAGTTTTGGAATTTGGCTGCTCTCAATGAAAACGAATATGAGAATATAATTAAAAATGAGCTGCTTGTGAAAATAGGGCAAGGAATTTTTAAAAAAAAGACAATAGTAATGGTTAAAAGTACTATATTTTGCGAGATATTTCATTATAATAGCAGTTTTGTTAATGATAAGGCAAAAAATTATTTTTTTTTTGAAGTTTAACTAAAGTATTTTAATTGAATGATGTTGAAGATGTTTAAAAATTTCCTGTTAAATAAAGGATAAATTTTGATAATTTCTCTATTTTTAAAAAAAATTAAAGAATTTTTTTTTGTTAATATGAGTATTTGTTAATGTTTAGTGAATATCCTTTAAACATTCCTTCACTTTAAAAACTCTAGTTTCCATGCTTCCACTGGAAATTTGAACTAAGAAATGAGCAGTGACTACATTAAACTTGGAAAAACTTTACATTTGAAATCAATGACAGAATATTGTAAATTATTTATTCATGATAATCAGTTCTACAAATTATGAAAACGATACATTAAGGTCAACTTATTACTTTAGTTATACAATATGAATTGCAGCTTTTAACAGTTTTCTTTTTCAGAGATTAAAACTCTCCATCTCTCACACACACCCACACACTTCAAATTTCTTCAACATCTAAACAACACACTTTGGTTATTTAAATGATTAACATGCCAAACATTTGAAGTTGATTTTTCGAGTCTAGTACCACTGAAGTCATGTCATGCAGAAGGGTTGAGGAATGTTAAACCTGCCGAGATTTAAAGTATTCGCGTTGGCGTGGTGTGGTAGTTCAAAGAGGGAGGTACCAGGTCAGATGTCGCTCTCGTTACTTGACCATGGCTCAAAACTATGTGGTCCGTCGTGAATAGCCCTCGTGTAGCCACGTAGTGCGACGTTTATAAACATTCATTCACTGTTGACCATAACCACTCGGCTATCACAGAAACTTGTTAAGAATGGGGTAATTTTATGTTGAACACACTGCACCCTACCATAATTTGAATTCAAGTTAAAATATCCATTCATTTCATCTTAAATTTACACCTAGACGGATTATTTTAATTCGAAGAATTGTACATGAGGTGAAAATTTTAAAAATCCTAATTTTCATTAAAGTCTAAAATATGAACTAAAGATAGAATTAACTACTTTCAATTCATACGAGCATAAGATAGGGGGGAAAAAAGAATATCTAGCTCAACCTATTCTTCTCACCAAATGAGATTAAGTTAACTTATAATTGCTGTATCACACTGTACTAAATGCAGTGGAAAATGTTCCATTAAAATGTCTCTCCTCTAAAAGCAAGTGTCTCGGCGTCGTTTTAATCGGATGAATTGTTCTGGATGTTTTAATCACTAAAAGCAGTGATTAGACGAGTCAAGATTATCGCTTAATTCCGCCAGTTTCGCACTCAGTGACGCAAGAAAATGAGGACAAGATGTGAATTTTACGTGAATAATAAATCAATTCCTTTAAACCAAAAAATTCAAGAGAATATATGGAGCCTATTTGAAGGCCACTCATTATAAATATTGTTACGTAGATCGGGGGTGCGAGGACTTTATGCTAAAAGTCTCACTGAAAGTTCATTGTAGAACAAGTAATATAAAAAAAAATCTTTTAAGTCAGTTCCTATTTTGAACGGATGAATAGAAAGTATTTTATTAACGAATGAAAACTTGAACAATATATATATGTATATAGGGAGAAAGAGAGAGTGAACCAAAATAGTAGTGAACAAAAAGAGCATGATTTGTCTGCATTGTACCAATGCACACCCAGTTTGGCTGAAAAACCGGTTTTTGACGCCAACTTTTGTCATTGTTTTAACAGTTACATTCTTACAACAATGGAGGCGAATTTAAGTTGGCGTCGAAGACCGGTAATTAAATTAAGTAATTAATATTTGAAAAAAAACCGTATTAACATCAAGTGTCAACTCTACAAGTTTAAAAATTTATTTGAACTTGATTGGATGAATAGAAAGTATTTTATTAACGATTGAAAATTTGAACAAGACAAATATGTTAATACATAGTGAAAGTGAGCTAAACAGTAGAAATTGAAAAACAAATTTTGAAATATATGATTTGGAATTCTTTAAAAAAGTTTCAAAAGGTTTTTGCATTTTCTACAGCTCTCAGATAATATATATGATAGTGAATGCTCGAATTGTCGCGAGTTTTATAAGATAACTTCAAATTATCTCGTGTTGTAGTCTGGCCAGCCACAGATTTTACTTCGAAATATTGAGTGTACCCAAACGTATTGTTTTAGTTCAAAATATCAAGAGTTTTTCTAGGGACTGAGCATATACTTCGAATTATCGAGAGGTTCGTATTATCGAAGGTTTGAACTATCGAGAGTCGACTGTATATAGTAATGAGAATCACGCACGCGGGAAGAATTCCCAAATTCAAGTCCAAAATACAAAAAGACCTAAGTGTCAACTCTATAAAGGACAAAGAGAAATTTAGCTCCTAGTACTGTACGCGTGTTTTAATAACAATATGTTAGAGAGAGAGTGTACTAATATACTTGTGAGGGAAGCACGCTCTCTTCCCTCAGTGTGGGGATGTCGGAAGGAAGGCTAGCCATGTTCTAAAGCAATTTTTTTACAACACAAACCCCAACACAAGTCTAATCAATCCAAGTTAAGATATACTCCCAATCAATAAATATGAGGACAATTGACGAGGTATGCGAGATACGAGAAGACTTAAAATACTTACAACACTTACAGTAGAATGTCGTTTATACGAATCAATTGGGACCGGACACCGTTCAAATAGCTATTGTTCGGTTAATCGAAAACCGAATGCAATCCATGCAATATATGATACTGGACACTATACAGATATTGAAACTCATCACATGCGGGAAACGTGCTTGAAGAAAAAGCCAAATAGGTGCAAAACGTCGCAATTTTACCTTGATAGTGGAAAATAATCACTTATTTTTCTCTGTACCATTGTACACCTTCGTTTTTTCAATACAAGATATTTGATTCTCTTCAGTAGCAGTAGTTGAGTAGGACAGCACTCTGATTATTGTGGTTCGTACCACTCCACAGCTGTCTTGAACGCAAAAAAAAAAGGCGTCAGCATTTGATATTTTCGTCGTTGTTCTCCTCGTCTTCATCCGTTTCATCGTCCACAGGGTCGGGTTCTTCTTGCACGGAAGTCGCAATCTCGTCATCATTTAGCATTTGAAATCCACAGTCTTCTGCATCGCATGCCATCCAGGTTTCTACATCAACAAAACTCAACAAAAGAGCACGTATACACCCCCTTACTTCGAAACAAACTGACAAAATATTCCGCGCAGATGTTTACAAAATGACACACAGCTGAAAGCCCCCAAATATCCCTCACCTTGGGTTTTCCCGTCCCTTTTGGCCTCACAGGAAGCAACTATTGAGCATTGCACTGTTCGAAAACGTATTCGGACTTTGATTCAGATATTTGACGCTCCGGATAATAAACGTTTGGATAAACGACGTTCTACTGTACTTAATTCAATAGCTATCTGATCTAGATTCAATCTCAAGTGACAGATCGTCACCTTAAGTAATACAATTATCAATTACTAAATATCCGCGCTTCACATTCAATTTGATTAATCACTTCTCCTTTAGCAGTCTATCCTATCTCTCCCTCTCTAACCTGAAAGCTTAGACTATATATAGCAGTCTTAATTTGCAAGTTCACGCTCTCTTCTTCGGAGGGAGCTTTCTAACAAAATAGTTTTTAAGGACCAAAAATACCCCAAGAGGACTGTTAGTGAAAAGATCGTGGATAGAGCTGTCGCATACTATCCAAGTTGCTTAACTTAATATGGGTCGATAATTAGGGGTCAAAAACATCACCCATGAAAAAGAAAGTTCATACATATTTAGTCGTAATTGGATATATATACACTAACCTATATTAAATTAACTAATTGGATACACAACAGCAAGCACGATTTTATGTTTAAAAAGTTACAGTAATAAACACAGTATCTTAAAAGCCTTAAATGTCGAAGTTAATTAATATATTTTTTGTTCTAAATTTTATGAAAAAAGAAAAGGACCCCCCCCCCCCCTCCTCGAGCTCAGAATGGTACTTTTTTGCAACCATAAGATGAATATAAATTTGCATCAATGTATTTTTTTCCCCTAAAAAAAATTGCACAGAAAACTGATGCTTGTCTATGTTTAAAGAGCACTTATAAACTCTTATCAAAATGTCAAGATAGTGTAAACATACAAGCAATTTCAACCACGTTTCTTGAGTTTCCCGAAATTTACATAGTTTTACCCTTAATCAAATGTTATACATACTTAAAACATTCAGGAGGGGGGAAAAAGACGAGGAAGGGGGGAAAAATTTCAAACATAAGCAGTTTTTTTTTTGTCTTTTTTTCTGATAAGTTTTCGATGCCTAGCGATTAAATGTTTAGAAAGTGCCTTTTTAAAATGTTATTCAAAGATTTTTTATCCACCTAAGGGTTAATTAATACAGAGAACATAAGAAATTAACATGGTTTGTAACAGAATTAATCGAATTTTGTTTTTCACTTTTTTTTAATACTCGCTTTGTTAGATCTGGGCCTTGAAAAAATTTTTTCTTTATTTTAGCATACTATAAAGACTAATTAAATTTATCTTTTTATGTTTTGTTTGAAGTTAAAGCATTTAAATATACTAGGCTTTACTGTTTTGGCACATATTTATTTTCCTTGCAGAAAAATCTACGTTAAATTGTGATATTTTAATTCTTTTTTTTTCAAATCGATAAGTAATACTTGTTGTAAAATTCTTTAATAATATTAAGAAAATAATTTTCATTACACGAAAAAGAACATTTAAACAAAGTATTCTTCATTTGTGAAAAATTATTTTTTTTTCAAAGAAAAGGTTTTTTTTACTAAATGTTGATTCAATTTTCCGGAATTTTATAATGAATTTTCTTGATAAGTTCTCCCCCCCCCTCCAACAAAACGTTGTTTTTAAATGTTTTGAGAAATTTCTATCTTCCGTACTTCTATAAAGTACAATTTATTCATATTTAAAAATTTTTTTTATTCCGACAGATTTTCATTTTTCAAATTCCAGTATTTAGAAGAAAACATGGAACAAATCAAGCATTTGAAATGTTTTTTGGTGATAATAGTCAATGCGGAAATTGACACTTAATTTGACATTTAACTAATTTTAATTGACTTATGAAATTAACATTGAATTTTAAAATTAAAACCATTTAATTGAGAACTGTAAAATGCACAGTTAAAAATTCAAAAAGATGGAATTTCATTTATAAAATTTATTTACATAAAAAAGAATCTACGTCTAAATATATACATATGTACGTTATACACATTTTTAAAAATATGCAAGGAATGTTAAATAAAACAAATTTAAACTAACAAATATATACAGCTGAAGTATGCATGTAAGATCTTTTATAAAAAAATACATTAAAGAATTTTTTTAAGTTTTATTTAAATATACTGCCAAGAATTATTTTGTAGAAATTTTTATGTTAATAAAAAATATTAAATGAATATATTGAAGATACTTCAAAGCACCAAATTTTATCTAATTTTTGAATCTATTATTTTTTATTATAATTTAATTAAATAAACTATATTTTTTACGCAACTAAAATGGGCTAAATTCATGTTGAAACGGGTCTATTTGTGAGCCTCTTACTAATCCTCTTAGGGAAAAACTCTCTTTAAATTTTGTTCTATTGAAAACTTTCTCCCGAAGAAGATGCGGTTTATGTAAATCGGGGCTTATATTTAAGCATTCACTTTTAGGTTCGAGATGAGAGAGGTTAGGAGTAAGGTGGTAGAAATTAGTGATTATACATAGCGTAAAGTAGTAGAAAGTTAGTCGAGAGTAACTCGCCGATGAATTACTTAATATATAAGATTGATAATTGATGATTTAGTCAGTGAGATTTATTTGAATTGGAATCATATCGAACAAAAGTCGAATAGCTGAGAACGGAATTACGTTTATTTAGAACTTATATCACCAAAACGTTCCAAAAGTAAGTGATTCCATTCATAAATAAATTTTAAATATCTCGTCTACCTCACTTTTTCTCCAATACTTAAATATAAGTACATTTTCTATTCTGGGTCATTCGAATTGATTTATAGAGCAATAAAATGGATTTGTTTTGATTACGACTAATCTTCATTCGAACAACCAAACACTGATGATGTCAGAGGACATCCATCACCATGTGACGTCATAGTCCCACGATAAATGCAATCGCATGTTTACAGCCAGAGAGTTCATGTGTTTAACTGTTGCCAACTTTTTCGCTTCTTACAGAAACTACCTTTTAAAAAATACATATTTTATAACAGTTTTAAGCACACAGTTAAACAGCATGCACCTATTTAAAAGTACCCATCTAAAATAAGATTATTATTATTATTATTTTTTTTTGCAAAACTAAAAAATTTTAAAATTCGGATTTCATAATCTAATTATTAACCCTTTCACGACGACTAAAGGATCCTAAAGGACGACTAACCCTTATTTTAAAATTGGCGATTGTTGTATTTAATTATCCACTTATCTGTTTCTTTGATACAGAATGTCAAAATAGAACGTATGCCGAGCATAGTTACGTAAGCGGGAGCGCTCAGAAAAATAAAAAAAATTCAAATCAATTGGCGCAAATGATAATACATTCATGTACTTATTATTACAAGGGATCAAATGAAAAGTACGAAAGACATAAAAATGAAACAGTTAAATATTTGCATATTCCGCAAGGAGAATGTAGCGAGACATCTCGGGATGCCATTGGAGACTCTGACTGGGATCGGATCATGCGCGGGTGCCCGCATGCGCAGGAGAGAGCAAAGGCTCTTATAAAAGCGGCGTCCAAATGATGCGAGCACAGAATTACTCGAGCACAGAAAAAGCATTAACTCCGATGTGTACTGTGAGACACTCCGACGCCTACGCAGTCCATCAAGAACAAAAGACCGGGTCTGCTCATGGAGGGTGTGGTTCTGCTCCATGATAAGGCGCGTCCACACGTCTCCAGAGTCACACAAATGGAACTGGACAAGTTCCAATGGGAGACGTTGGACCATCCGTCCTACAGTCCGGACATGTCACCCTGCGATTTCCATGTGTTTGGTCCACTGAAGAAACACCTGAAAGGAAAGCGCTTCAACTCGGACGACGTACTCAAGGACACTGTGAAGGACTGGGTCTCGTCACAGCCACAGGAATTCTGGGAACAAGGAATCCTGCGGCTTGCTCATCAGTGGGATCGTTGTGCTCAGCCTATGTGTATATTTTGAATAAAGTCTATATTTGTACCCACCGTGTCGTTCGTTTCGTACCTTTTCATTTGATCACCCCTTGTATTACAGTGCATTCGATCGTGTAATAACATGTTCCTGTGTTTTCTCACATATTTTAGGTTATTCATTAAGTATTATTTCGTGCAATAATAAAGTACATTTGAGCCACTAGAACAAATGCTCGATAATAAATAATTGTATGGGAATCCTATTCTATTCCCACACAAAATCTCCCCCCCCCCCGAAAAGAATAACACATTATTAAGTATTTTTTTATTTTTATTTTATGTCTAAATAGACCAGTGGCATCAATAGTTGGGGATTCAACCCTTTAGTAGGGGGTCAGATAGGGGTTTAAACCTCTATAGACCAACATATTTTGAATTTTTACAATAGAGAATACCTCTCACTGCTTTCGCCTACGTACTTCTTAGAATGTATCCTCCCCATAGGAGAGGTCTGTGTGCACGCCACTGAAATAAACTAGTTAAAATTGAAAATATACCTAAATTTTATCACAGGAGATACAAACCTATTGTCAGCTTTGAATTAAACGGAAAACATGACATTACGTTTATTATAAACCCATTATATGAGCTTAGCTCAATCATGTCTATCCCATGTAAATTTTGTCTGGGATTCTGGGAACATATAACAAGTCGGTTATTGAGTTGGTACCTCCTTTCATTACTTTGAACTAAAAATTATTTGATTTTCCAAGTAAAGTTTTGAAATTTTTTTTTTGCCACTAAAAGGTTACGTTATTAAAAAAACTTAAAAATTTTCATGAATATAATGTTTTATAAATTAAATTCATTATTGGTGAAAGCAGGTAATAATTTTAACAAACTTTAAACATCGAGCAAACTTGTAGGCAGTTGTAAAAATAAAACTCCCCGCACAGCAGAACGTCGTTTATCCAAACGTTTATTATCCGGACCGTCAAATATCCGAACCAAAGTCCGGATACGTTTTCGAACAGTGCAATGCTAAACATTTGTTTCCTGTGACCGGAAAACCCAAGTTGAGGGATATTTGGGGAATTTCAGTTGTGCGATTTGGTCAACATCTGCGCGGAATATTAGGTCAGTTTGTGAGGGGTGTATACGTGCTCTTTTGTTGATGTAGAAACCTGAATAGCATGCGATGCAGAAGACTGTGGATTTCAAATGCTAAATGATGACGAGATTGTGACTTCCGTGCAAGAAGAATCCGACCTGTCGACAATGAAACGAATGAAGACGAGGACAACAACAGCAACAACGAAAGTAGTAAGGATCCATCAAATGCTGACGTGTTTGCTGCATTAGAGACAGCTATGGAGTGGTACGAACAACCATCAGAGTGCTGTCCTTCTCAACCACTGCTGCTGAAGAGAATCAAAGACCTTGCAGTGGAAAAACGAAGGTGTACAATGGTACAGCGAAAAATAAGTGATTATTTTCCACTATCAAGGTAAAATTGCGACGTTTTGCACCTATTTGGCTTTTTCTTCAAGCACTTTTCCCGCATGTGATGATTTTCAATATCTGTATAGTGTCCAGTATCATATACTGCAGGGATCGCATTCGGTTTTCGGTTATCCGAACAATCGCGTATTTGAACGGTGTCCGGTCCCAATCGATTTGGATAAACGACGTTCTACTGCATGTGGTGAATAGATAGTATTTCAAAATTCTGCAATTTAAACCAGCAATTCGACATATACATATGTAACGCACGCTATATTTCCCAGAGCGGAATATAGATGCCGCTACGCTATGGACACAAGTGTAACAGTATTGTGAACTTGAAACCTACTACTTTTAACATCAGAGAGAGAGAGAGAGAGCCCGGATCCCAACGAGATAAGTTAACCACCTCACCGTCCAATCCAGTGGACTGTATGTAAACTAAAACTTACTTTAATTTGTTCCTCTAAATGTTTAACTGTATTTGTCTTGCAAATTCATGTATAGCCACCTTTTTGAAATTGTGATGTTTTAAGTTATTAAATATATTATTTTCCCCCCGAGATTTTGATCATTACTTTTAGGCTTAACCCAGGGTTAAAAATAAACCACCGTTACACATATTTAAACACAAACCGAACATTTTTATAAGACTGCCAAAATTCGGTTAACACTTAAAAAATTAAGCGTCAAACGTTTAGAGATTGAATAAACACGTTTGGAAATGTTACCTGATGCTTAGTTCAGTCCAGAAGAGTATTCTAATACACTTTTAAATTTTTTTATGCCTATTCTTTCATACCTTAGCATATACTTCAACCTGATCTAAAAACGCCACTGGATGTTTACAAAACAGCTGCTATAAAATGAATACCTCTTTCCTATTTCATAGATACGGACCATTTCTGCATAATTTAGCCTCAAGTGAATAACATCCCCACTTTTCCAAATCTCTATTGCTACAGATTCAATGAAAACACTTTTCCGGCGGTCATTTTTATGACTCACAAACGTGGTTCCGTAAACTCGGTAGAGTTTGACATTTTGCCAAGTTTTGTGTGATCGTGCTTTTCTGTGCTTTAGAAAAGATTTGCTTAACGAGAGGAGATGTCCGAAATATACCTATGAATATAAAATAAATTTAAATGTGAGTCATTTGTTTTTAAATTGGAATTTAAGTCAAAAATTTCTAACGTTTGAGCTGTTTGTTTTTGACAATAATTGAAGTGGCATAAACAAAGTTTAAAGGGAATATTTAATTATCCTGAAATAAAAGTAACAAAGAATTGATAAGCACTATCGTCAAATCTATAAAAAACAGATATCACTCTTTGAAAATTAATCTCCTCTTCTAAAATTCGATCTCTCGAATTGCTCTTTATAATTCGTAAAAATGGGTTTTGTATTGTACTTTTATTTATTTTCTCATTGTGTGTGTGTTTACTTACTTCATAAGTTATTTACTCTTGTATGGTAATTCTCATTACGTAATGATTCATTATTCTCTCGTGAATTCATTATATCTTACACCAGTAAATTTGTGCTTCTTTGTATACTCGTTTTGTTTTACATATAGAAAATGTTAAAAAAAAAAGATATCGAAAAAATTAATTTTTGATTTTAATATGAATCTTATCTTTTCAACTTCAATCTTTTTTTTATGCTTAAAAAACAAGGGTGCAGGAGTTTGCTTCGCTTTTATTTTAACAATTTTTCAAAACAAATTAATCAGTCATGAAAAATCACATTTCCTCTTTTAAATTCAAAAGAAAGTTTTAGAAAGGAGGATATGAACTATACAGACAATCATTATTTACAAAAAATATTACCAAGTAATAAATTGACATTAGTAATGGGTAGGGGATTCGTCATTGAATCATGAAAGAACTTAATTTGCCATCTGCCAAATTTCTTATGAGTAGATGCAGCTAGAAGTAATTTATGTCACAGAATTTACCAAGTTGACTCACAAATTCAAATGAAAACCTCAAAACAGATTAGTCACCAGAAATTTTCTGACTATTGGAAGATGAATCAACTCTATTCTTGTGATGGGATGAAACAGGTGCAATCACGTGTTTTCTCTCATTGTTGCCAGCTTTTGCTTTTTTCTCTCAGAAACTTTTTTTAAAGATATGTATTTATTGAAATATACTCTTGATTAAAAATTTTTTTACAATTATTTTTAGCGCGTTTTTCACGTAGTGGAACAAAAGCGCTATTAGGACGCAAATTTCGTCTTCGTTCCATATTTTGTCGTACCTTTTTCTCAGCCAATAAGCAACCCATTGACCTCGGGTTTTCGGCATTGGGTCGCATTTGTGCCCTAGATGAGCCGAATTATTTTTATATTTTCCCATAGTTTTCCCGAATTTTCCTACAAATTTTCCAGAATTTCGCTAGTTTATAACAAAATTTTCTCAAATTTTACCTAGTAAATTTATTGTTTGCAATTTTTTATAGTGCTGATACAGATTTGTGTCATTATTTCTTTTCAGCTCAATAGTAGTACATTTAGAGGAGTGGTACAGTACTACTTTCTGTTAGTAAAAAGTTCATTTGTTCCATTATTGTAAAATACAACATGTGAAAAACGCGCTAAAATTACTTGGCCATGCCAATGGTTGATATCTTGTTTATATATATAAGCAACTCGCTAACTCATCGAGATCTCTGGAACTATTAAACTCCACTAGAAATTTCGCAGCCATGTTTCCTTTGTTGAGTACAGGTTCGCTAAGAACGAGCTTTTTTTTCAGAAAATCAACTCCCAAGGAAGACTACAGGGGCATTAAAGATAATCTATCCATATCTCTCGTATATATAGAAAAAAAGCAACACTCACGAAATCACCACATCTCGGTACTACGGATTTGAAATTTGGCTGCCATGTTTCTTTTGTCGTGTAAGAATCCGCAATGAACGGGCTTTGCAGAAATTGTGTACTATACATTTGAATTAGATAATATTTATCTATTGACCGAGAGATGGACATGGAAAATCCCGGATAATTCAGTTATATTTTACTTTGCTTTCTATATAAATCATTCTTTTTATGATTTGAAATTTACTTAATTAAATTTTGACTTCATTACAGTTTTTTTTATACTTTTATCTCGATTATGGTACTCTGCTATTACCAAAAGGGGTTACAGGGGAATAAAAGATAAGGCATCTTCTTTCTCTCTCCATATATAGGAGAAAAGCGACTCATTCATCACGAGACCTCCGGAACTTTTTGACCATCAGACTTGAAATTTGTCAAGCATGTTTCTTTTGAAAAGCAGAGATCCGCTAAGAATGGGTTTGGGGACATTTCGTGTAAAATAAAATATTTATATATTCAAATTAGAAAATATTTATTTTTTAACCGGTAAACAAACTCGGAAAATGTTTATTATATCAGCTCTATTTACTTATTTCACTTCGCTCTTTTATTTGCTATACCACTCTTTCCTTCGAGTTTAATTTGCTGTATACTTAAAATTATTCAAAAAATTAAACTCTTTGACCGTATCAATTTTTCAATTTTACATTTTTATTGTTAAATTTTTCAATTCACCCATGGGAAAGGAGAAAAAAACAGGTATTCCTGATAATTTTTTTATAAACATAATTCTACATAGCTTGTCAATGATGGTATATTTTTATCGGGAAGAGTAAATATTCGAACTTAATATCTCAGAGTTTTATTTCTTGAACATAATTATACTTTAACGAATATGTAAAGAGATACAAAACAAAAAGTGAATGATTTTTTTTGCTGATAAAATAAATTAAAATTTTGCATTTTTCAAAAATACATCAAATTCGACTTCAAGTTCGGCTTAAGAAGTTTTAATGTGCAAGCATTTAAATATCATTTAAGATAATAACTACGAATCTTTCAAGGTGGCTGACTGCGTTTGGAACTGGTATTTTGAAAAAGATTATAAATGAATAAGTTTATGGATATGTAGTGTCAGTTGAGAAGCCCAGTGGCTGAGTGGTAGTGTATGGCGCTTCCACGCCTCTGGTCCGGGGTTCAAATCCCGGACTGGACAAGGTTGGGCTCACTTCACTCCTTCAGTGGGTCGATAAAAGTGTACCAAGCTTGCTTGGGAACTAAACACTGGGTGTTTCGCGTCAGACTGACCACTTGACCGAAAGATCTGCACATCCACCCCAATGCCTAAGGTCACGTAAACTGAGATAGGCACAGTAGGCCTTGGCCCTCATGGGCCATTGCGCCACTGAGTCCAGTTCAGTTCAGTGTCAGTTGGATTAAAACATACATATAAAATTGGTGCAAGAATATTATAGGAATAAAAATTATTTTCTTGGAAAAAGGGAAGTTAAAATGACATATTAAAACATTTTTCCCCTTTATGAAAAATGTTTCGAAAATAAAAATGTTTTGCTTATACGTAGCTGAGACTTGTCTTCAAAGCCTGAACTGGGAATTTTGAAAAATTTACATTACTTTCAGAGAAACGGTCAATCGAAATACCTAACCAGTGTTTATTCAAAAATTTCTCTATTGTGACATGTTAAAATATGTGTGAATAAATCCTCTTCTAAATTATATAACTCAGAAGTCCTAGCTAAGGCTCTGTTTAGAAGTCTTAGCTAACATAAGCAAAATATTATTACAATAGAAGCATTCTTTACAAAAAGAAAATGTTTTGAAAAATTTTTTCTTTATTTTTCCCCCCAGAAAAAACTTACATTTAAATAGTTTTCTATTGTAATGATATTCTTAAGACACTTCTATATGTATATTCTAATTCAACTGACGCTAAATATTAAAACATTTATTTATACACGGAGTGGCCAACCCGCGGCACACGTGCCCCAATGTGGCACGGTGGAGTTGTAACAATAGCACGTGAAGACTTACTGAAAAATTTTAAAGTTTTGAAAAGATTAACAATTTTTTATTAGAAACTGAAAGATTAAACATTTTTCAAAATTAAAAAATTTGGAAAGAAATAATAATTTTTTACAATTTTATTGAAATGGGGTTGTTTCAAACAAACAACCCCATTGAATAAATGTTTTCTGCTACGAATATAATAAAATAAAATATCACTCAAAAATAGCTGATGGGCACCAATAATAACCTAATTTTGTTAGCCTCTGCTACTCCTAACACAGATGACCTGGAGAAAAAAATAGTAATACAAAACCACATTAAGTAGGTACTGAGCATTTAAAAATTATTTTGAATTAAATGATTCAAGTTGCTCATTTTTATTTTATGTGTGGGTAACCTAATTGATTGAAATTGTAATACCTGTCGGTTCCTGCTTGACTCTGAACCCCCTTATCTACCTGTAAACCCGGCTAGGTGTGTGGGAGAAACTGAATGATCCATCAGACATGATTTCAATCTAATTAATTTATTGTTACCAAAATATCAATCAGACACAATAACAATCTAGTTACGATAGGTGATTAAATAGCAGAAATTGGAGGTGAGATTCTATAACACGGGGATACTAGTACGGACCCTCAACTGAATCTAAGATAGCTTAAATACGCTCAAATATAGACTAATAAGATACTTCTAATTAGATAAGTCGCACACTAATAAGATAACTTCTAATTAATCAAGCTTACGATACCTGTACTCTTTATGCATCGGATCCTACACTGGAACCTTGCAGGTTATCTTTATCGGGATTGATCAATGTCGTTGGATTCACTGGTGTAATCCGTTTTCCTCTACAACTCCAAGACCTCTTAATAATTCCACTATCTTTCAATCTTCAACTAACAAACTAACTCGCAGACTCTATGCTAACTCCTGCTTGCCAACTCCAACGTGCCAACTCACAAACTCGCGAAAACAGAATTTATATAATGTACTTCGTTTACATAATCATAATACTTTCTTGGTCGGCGAAAGTTGGTTGAATTAACTTATTTTCCCCCATTTGAGTCCCCAAAGTGTTAGTATAGTCACGGATAGATCCGTCACAAAATTGTAAGAAGTTTATTAACAATAAAACCTAAGCTTGTACTTGCGTCTTATTTATTACACTATTTTTAAATTTTGATTACATAAGCTTGCTTTAAAAATGTGTTATTTGCGTGAAAATTCCATAATAAGCATTTTTTTCCACTTTTCTACGTTTGTTTGTTGGAAAAGTTGGAAGTGGCAAGCATAATTATTTATCAAATAGCGGCACTCTTCCCAAAAAGGTTAGCCCCCCCCCCCTGATTTATATACTTTTGCAAAATCACGATTACGACCGTAGTTAATCAGCTTTTAAATATCTTTATTCTTAGAATTAAAGCGTAGACATTAAAAACAATTTCAGTGACTTCAATTAAATTCATACATTTTATACCGTTGCTAAAAAGAAAAGAAAGAAAATGTGGAAAGAGCGTCGTTTTACTATTCAAACATCTTTTCGTGATCACACCGAGCAGTGTTCTCAAACACAAAAGCAGAGGGAAAAAATAAATAAACCTCGGTAATTATATCCGAAACACTAAATAAGAGAAATTTTCTCTTTGCGGGAAATTAATTGTTTCGGAGACTTTTATAAACAACACGATTCTCCAAACATACGTTAAAAAAATCACATTCTAAAAATATATGGAAGCATTTAATTTAAATATTTCACAACCTAAAGAATTCTTACGATAGAAAATGAATAGTGGACGGACTCTCTATTTATCTATGCGATAATCTCTGTAAGAATTCATTACATCTTACTAAAAGGAAATAAGAAAGTAAATTAAAATAAATATTTGCTCGTGAATACTGATGAGGAAAATCATTTATTCTTTCGCATTCTATTTAATTTTCTTTGGAAGATAAATCGGCTTGCTCAAAAACTTCTCAATGGAATATTTCTCTCGTGATTTTCTGCGAATTTAAAAGATAACTTTCCAATTTAATTAGTAATACATAAATGGGAAATTTTTAATATTTCTTTTTTTATCAACATTAGAGTTCGCTTCCTCCCTCCCTCCTAACAATACATTCAAGAATTTTGGAGAATTATGAAAATTAGTGATATGTAAAAATAATTCTAATACAAATTTATCTTTTGTTAGTTTATTTTATTATGTATGTTCAGCGATGATGAATATGTAAATAAGCTTCCCCCAAAATTTCATAATTGAAGTTTTTCTCGTAATTTAAATATATATATATATATATATGTTTTGCTCAAAAATATAAGAAATGAAATTTTTTACATTTTTCTTTCTTTTTTTAACAGATGAACGATTTATTAAATATAGCCCAAATGTTAAGGAACAATTTATGAATTTCAAGGGACTGAAAGTAAATTAGGTCCATGAAAAAGTGCAAACAAAATCAAGATTCAAAAATTAATTTCTTTGCATCGACATCATGATTAATCATTTTGTATACAAAATGCTTGTTTCTGAAAAACTGTTACAAAAACAAATTGTATGTGTGCTTATGACCACACAACAGGAGTGAAAATTTCTGATTTTTTCTGGGCAAAAGAATTCAATTGTTCGGATGTTCTAAATTTTCTTTTGCGACATTTTTTGTATGCGTTAAGTAGTTCTCTTTTTCGTGCCCATTCATCGGTGAATTTGTTTACTCCATACATTTTCTGTAAAGGGCAATGTTGAAATAATTATGCATTTTTATATATTTATTTGAGAATGTATAAGATTTAAATGTCAATTAGTCTTTTTATTTAAAAACATTTATATGTAAATTACTTATGAAGATTTTATTCATATAATATATATGTTTATATAACACCGTATACTATGTAAGGCTTCAAGAAAATAAAACTTCACGGGAAAAAGTGTGCATGAAATTTTTACTTCAAAAAATAAATAAATAAACGCATAAAATATTTTCGATTCAAAAACTAAGCGAGCGTAGATAACACGAGCATGATTGATGCCGATTGGAGCAGAATAAACCCGATTCAGCTTAACGCAGCCAAAACTGACGCTTAATTTAGATCCACTCTTCAGCAAAATGCACCTGAAGAAGTTATCACTTCAAAAATTTCGAATATGATGCCAGAGAACAGATTAAGAATTTTGGTATGTTACTTTTACAATGTCGCATTTCAAAAATTAAAAAAAAAAATGATGTTTTCCAAGTCATGTGGAGTTTACAAAATGAATTCTTTTTCGCAACCTCGTCCTTAAAGCGGAAAAGTGAATCAAAAAGGACTGTCTCTGAAAAAACATTTCTGAACTAACATCTGGTTGTCAGCAGAAAACGAGCCATTGCGCAAAGATTTCTAATTCGTTGTGGCCCGTTTCGTCATAAATTAGCTTAACTTTCGAACAAATTCCGAAAAGTTGGACTAATTACGCGTGAAATGCAAATATCCATATGGAAACAGCATGAAAATAACAGACAGACTGTCACAAAAAAAGAAACGAGTCTTACAGTAGTCGCATATGATGTGTAACATCTGATTTGTTATCATGGTAAATACGCAATAGTGACTTTAATCCTGAAAGAAATGAATCGGTTATGACTGGAAATAATTTTCTATCGAATAATTATATCTTTAATGAAAATTTTATTTAATTAACACAAGGAGTAATGCAGTTTTTTATCAAAAATTATTATTGTTCAATTTGGGGAAGAGCAGAGACAATAGATTTATGAAAACTAAAGTATGACACATATACTTGTGATTTCAAAGTAATTAAAAATCGTTAAAAAACGGCGTCAATAACAGTACCACTGTTAGTTGTCGAAACATTTCGATTAGTGTTCATTTCGAGCTTGAGTTCCTCTTTCAGAAAAGCTATGAGCGGCTCAGCTTCTGGCAAACTGAAGTTAGCGTTAAAATCACCACTCGAAATCATGGGAAGCGAGTGATAGTGTTTTTTAAAAAGAGCAGAACCACCTTCGGTATACGGTAAAAGTACAAAATGCAGGAAATCTTTAATTTTTTTAACTGTTTGATTCGGAGAAATGTATGCGACGACCAAAATGCAAGGCTTGCTGGTATGTGCGGTAGGCGGGCGTCTTAATTGCTACTACAGTTGGACCCCCAGACGAAGGTAGCGAAGAGACACCGTCAAGCGCATGCTTGAAAATTAGAAATATTAGAGAAAAATCACAATTAAAAATATTATATTGACAGCGATAGGAATTAACCTCAAAGTATGAAAATGATAAGCACTTCAATATTTATTCAAATAATTCAATATTACTTACTCCTATTTTTTAAAGAATGATGAGCTTTGTCAGACGCTTAACAAGAAACATAATTGTTAATATATAGTTTACACATATATAAATATATCATCAGATTTCACACACAACGAGCCCTGAGACTTTGAGCGTAAGAATAACAAGTATATTCTGGATGAAGTCTAATAATACTTGCTGGTATGTGCGGTAGACGGGCGTTTTAATTGCTACTACAGTTGGACCCCGAGACGAGGCTAGCGAAGAGACACCCCAAGGAGCTGAATTGGTCAAATCAAACAGCGCGCTCTTCCCCCGACTTCCTGTTACGCATTTCCGTCCTTTTCACGAAATCACTCCAACAAATATCCAGCAACCGAGAGTAAAGATGTTACACATAAAAAATTACAGCACCTGAAATACAGCGTTCTTGTTTTAACAAGCGGGTTAAAGTTATTTGGAAGTTTATACAACCTTAAAGCAAAAGAAGACAAACAAACCAAAGCAACGAAGTTTTGGTCAGCTACAAAAGGGGACGCGCGCGCGTGACGGAAAATCGAATAGAATGCATCGTTGAAGACTAAAAATCGCTCATAATTTTCAAATCCTTACGAAAAGTTTTTTTTCCACAAAAATTTACACAATGTTGAAATATTTAACATTAAAAATTTCACTTTCTTTTTTTGTTTCTTTTCTCACATTTATACATTTCTTCATGCACGGATTTAACGCGCATCATCCCCTCTACACGGTGGATCTTTAGTGGTACTAAGTCTTGAACTCACGACATACTGACCACAAGTCCACAAGGCAATAGAGGTCACAAGTTGTCCACATACCATCCTTATTATAAACTGAATGGCCATATTATGGTCACTTGACACTAATATGATCGACAGTAACATCATAATGATATCACTAGAGGACGAGATTATAATTGAAGGAGAATGCAGGAATAGTGAAGCATTAATTGCACTGTGTTGATGGCGAAGAAATGAAGAAAAAGCGTGATTATAGGCGCTCAAAGCCACGTAATCAGTACAGTAGAACGTCGTTTATCCGAATCAATTGGGACCAGACACCGTTTGGATACGCGATTGTTCGGATAACCGAAAACCGAATGCGATCCATGCAGTATATGAAACCGGACACTATACCAATATTGAAAATCATCACATGCGGGAAACGTGCTTGAAGGAAAAGCAACATAAATGCAAAATGTCGCAATTTTACCTTGATTGTAGAAAATAATCACTTATTTTTCCCTGTACCATTGCCCACCTTCTTTCGTTGTGCACCAATCAGCCGAACCGCCTAATTTCTCGTTAAGTTCCAGAGCTTTTTAGCACAACAGAGGGCCCGATATCGGGTTCCCTTTGCTCCTTTGTGAAAACCACAAGTAGTGTGCACGATCCAGAACACATCGTTTGCTCCTCTCATAGTTTTCCTTTTCTTCGCGCCATCTTTTGAGTCAAGTTTTGACGCAAAATTTAAAATGGTTTCTCGACTTTTTTTATGTCAGAAATTATGACTTTCCAACATTATAAAACTGTGATAGAGACACTCCACTTTCTCCCTTCGCGAGACGGTTCAATATTTCAAGTTTTGTCTCTATGTTCAAGACGTTACGTTTCCGTTTTGAATTCGTAGCCATAGCAGTTCACAACTCAACAAAAGAGTACGTATATACCCTCTCAGTTGGAAACAAACTGACCTAATATTCCGCGCAAATGTTTACCAAATCACACAACGGAAATTCCCCAAATATTTCTCACCTTGGGTTTTCCAGTCACTTTTGGCCTCACGCGAAACAACTGTTGAGCACTGCACTGTTCGAAAGCGTATCCGGGCCAAAGTCCGGATATTTGACGCTCCGGATAATAAACGCTCTACTGTATAAGCAAAACGGTTGCCCTTATGAAGTGTTCGAAACATTAGTCCGTAAATGTTTATAGTGAATAGATTACCAAGCATAAAATCTGGTATCTACGTCACCTTGTAGTTGTCCCAGGCTATTGAATACTTTCTCAGAAAGAAGAAGTGAGAAATTTGTCCAATCTAACAGAGGAACAAGCGATCTTATTCAAGAAGCAACTGCGAACATCTCTGAACGAACTGTTCGCCGCACACTACACGCATGATAGCCAGTAACTCGTTCGAAGTCAGTCTTGAACAAGAGCAGACGTCTCCAGTTCAAAAAGAAGCACAAGGATTGGTCAGTAGATGATTGGAAAAAAGGTTATATCGTCCGATGAATTGCATTTTCAGTTAATCATACAGATGATATGATGCGAATACGAAGAAAACAAAACGAAAGCGTGGACTCTATCTGCATTGCCCTCCTTGGCTGACCTTCATTCAACTTTGGCGAAACGTACAAGAGTACCACTCAAGTTTTACCAATAGAAAAATGAGTACAATTCGTTTAATTTCTGTTTTGAATACAATGAAGAACACGTGTTTGCAAAATCATGAAATGAGCCCATTTAAAATAAATGTGGAGCGGAAATACAAAAAAGCTTTAAGCCACTGCCTTAATTAATAATAATAATTTTTATAAATTCTTCTTCATATTTAAAAACATTACTTCAGTTTAACATTAATAACACATTTCACGTAAGAAAACAAGATATCAATCATTGGCATGGCCAAGTAATTTTAGCGCGTTTTTCACGTGTTGTATTTGTAGGAAAATTCGGGAAAACTATGGGGAAATTTAAATATGATTCGGCTCATCTAGGGCACAAATGCGACCAAATGCCGAAAACCCGAGATCAATTGGTTGCTTATTGGTTGAGAAAAAGGTACGACAAAATATGGAACGAAGACGAAATTTGCGTCCTAATAGCGCTTTTGTTCCACTACGTGAAAAAAGCGCTAAAAATATCTTCAAAAAAGCAAAATAAAAAAAAATCATTGAGAAATTTAAAATTTACTAAACCTTGTGAGTTAACTAATAGTTCCTTTAAATCGACGAAAATTAAAAATAATTCGGTTAATTTTCCTAAAAAAGCCACACAAAAACGTCACATGAGAAAAGAAGCTTATTACCGACCACTTTTTGAAATATGATTACTTTTTGCATACTATATACTTAAGCAAAGTAGCATTTGCAGTAGCATAAATACTAAGACTAATGTTATTACAAAGAAAGGCCAGTTAACTTCCTGATAATGTAAGAAACCGTGGGATAAAATTAGATTTCCTGCGAATCTCAAAAAGTTCTTTCAAAAATCAGCTTAGCATAAAAATTTTTCCATCCCATTTGCTCGCGAGCTAACACGATTTCAATTACGAAAGTAAAAAGAGTAGAAAAAGAAATTAGTTTCCCATTAATGCTTGTGCATGTTTCTTAATTTTTCTTCTATTCAATTTATTGGGTGAAGAAAATTTAATTTATTTTCATTGCTTTTCTCAGGATATTAGAAAGTGCTTCGCTTTTCAAGTATTAAAAAAAAAATTCCACCGATTTTTTTTCCCCAAAAAATAAGGCTTAAGATCTTAAATTATTCATTCATTAAAAATGTATTTCTAAATTGATTTTTATAAATAAACAATTTTAAGAAATAGAAACAAAAGTTTGAAAGCACGTGTTCAGAAAATACTGAAAATTTATTTGTTATTTATAAGTCACGCTTTAAGTTTCCACTACAATTTTGAAAGGATATAGAACCAACAAAAACATTCAAATTTATTTTTGGATAGCATATGACTATCTTATAATACTTTATACTATAAATATTTTTTTTTATCATGAACCACTAAATGTAAAATCTTATAATTAAGGGTCTACTTTCATGATTAACAACTGTATAGGGACCATTTATATGATCGACAACAATATGGCGAACCACTATAACTATATTGTCACTTATTTGCATCTGTTTACATCTGTTTTTCTGTCTTATTGTTCATATCACTGATAAGGAAATTCATGAAAAGCAAGAATAAACCGGCAACGAAAAGAAATACCAAGAAATAGACGCGTTATGCTCCCAATTTACCCTGCTTGCCAATTCTAACCTTCAAATGTCACTGTTGTACCACCAAAAACAGCTGTATAAAAGTAGCTAAACTCGGAAAGAATTTCGCTAAAAGTATAGCTAAAATTTAAAATCTATATATAGTTCATATATCGTAAAACGTTTTGTTACTCGCCATTTTTGAAACTGAAGCTTGATAAAAGTATGCAAATAATGTCCCAATATTACATCAAAAATTTTTACGGTTGGTGAAAATTGTCCTAAATCATAATTCAAAAATGTATCGAATCTTTAATTTTAAGTGCATTTTTATTTGTATCGTAATTTGGCAAAATTATTACATCTGTTTACTGACATAAGTTCCAAATTCCTCAGAAAAAATCGGACGCTAAAAAAGATGTATTGGATTTAGGATCACAATAAAATACAATAGTTAACCCGATTGCAGAACGAAATATAAAATGAACCTCAATCTCCATTTAAAAGTTTACAATTGAACCGAATAATTCTAAAACGGCAAGGAATATACACAATAAGAATAAAAATTGAATTACCAATGAATGTTGCTTAAGATGCCAACTTAAGCAACATAACTTTATAAGCAAACGATTATATATCAGCAAATAAAATTAAGTAATCAGATTATTTAAAATTACATGAATGGGCTCAATTCCTGACGGTCACATGATAAAGACAAACATGTGTTCTAAATTGAATTCAAAACAGACATTAAACTAACTGTACTTTTTGTTCTATTTATAAAACTTAGATAAAATTTCGAATTTCATATTTGGGTAAAAGTGTTCAAATTGTTATAAAAAAATTCCATACACCTTTAAAGAAAATGTATTTTGCATAGCTATGTGCGTTTTTGTTGTTGATTGACAAATATGAACGTTTTAAGAGAAAGTTTCTGCAAACAGCAAAAGTTGGTAATACAACGAAGCGCATGAACTGGTTAGCTGGAAACACATGATTGCTTTTATCGTGCGACTATGACGTCACAAGAGATTTTTTTTAACTGATTAGCTAGAAACACGTGGTTATCATTATCATGTGACAATGACGTCACATGAATTTAGCCCATTATTCAATTAGCGCCGACAATAATAATACGGAAGAAAATTTCCAACCTTCACAATGTGTATAGTTACTGTACTCTTTAAATAATCGGTTAAAATTGCTTGGAAATAAATTTAAATTAATCTAAATACTTCACGCTATACAAAACATCTTAAAAATAACTACGCACAAGTAAATAATGAAATACGTAACTTCAGCTTTAAAATAATTATACAACTTCAGTTAAAATGCAATAAGATAGACAGTATCACATTCAGTGTAGCTTTTTCAGTTTTGACGAAGAACATTTTTTACAGAAACAAACCGATTAATTTGATAAATATTGTAATATAAAGTTGCTTAAGCAAATTCAACTCACGCAACTTTGAAAACGAATGAGAAATGACAATGTCACACCGAACACCATAAATAAACACGAAGTTAAAAAATCCACAATCAACAATTACAAGAAACTTACTCAAAACACAAAGCGTAACTACTATTCCACTAGCAAACAAAAGTAATCCATTTGGCTTATTTGCGATTCCCAAAGGCATAGAAAAAGAAACTAAACAGCACTATACACGTTCACAGAGCCAAAATATTTATGATCCCAAAATCCTATTCACTACGGCACACACAATATTACCGAAGCCACTCGTTCGAAATAATCCACTTTATATTTCGCGCCGACAGTAATCTTCTATACTCATCGCTGCCATATGTTTCCCTCAACTCTTCTATTACTCCACCAGACCCAGCAGAAACGCGGGAACGAAACTTCATCAAATAAAAATCGAAATAACGTTAGTAGAAATGGCAACACCCGTGACGTACACTAATGGAGGTTTGGGTAAAAAGATAAATGTGGAAGTAAAAGTTGGACTGGAACGTATACCCGCGGAGTAAATTTGAAAAGCGAATCATAATTTTTCACATATAATACATAAAATAATACATGGTATTTTAATCATTTCTTTTTTAAAAAATTAACCTGTTTTACTGATTTGTTAAGTTATTCTAAAAAAAAAAAGGAATTTTAAATTCATTTATTTTTTGATGCACATATATTCTCCTTCACATTTACAACTTCTCACAAAATAAATTATTTTTCAACTATTTATAGTTTTACAGTCGTAGTTCTTATATTCTGAAGTATTAAAAATGTGTATACGAGATAATGTTTTAAAAGTAATTTTTACCTTTGATATATTTCATGGAACAAGTTTATAAAACATTCACCCATAAAATCACAAAAAGTATTTTTAATTTAATATTACTAAAAGGAAAAAATACAAACTTTGTTATTGTTTCTATACCATACGCAAATGTTAAATTAAAATTATGAAATTTTAATAAAATATTTTAAAAGACAGGGAGTTTATTTACTCAAAGAAAGAACAATAATACATATATAGAAAATTTTTTTAGACTTAATAATATAAGCTCTTTTGTTTTGATTAAGACATTTTTTTTTAATTAAAAAAATTCTAGAACTGAAAGTTAATGTATTTTTAAACATAAATTATATTTTAAGAGAATAAAATAAAAAGATCGATTTATAAAGTGTTACTTAACTTATATTAAATTTTAAAGCTAAAGTTAAAAAAATGTAGAGCATTTTTAGCGTATTATTCTTTTTTTAAATGTATAATCTATTTTTTTACCATTGCAACTTGTCTACAATTTTTATTTAGTATTGTTTATATATTCCTTTGAGATTTTAAAAATACCTTTTTTAGATTCAAATTTTTCGATTTGCTCTAAAATAATTTTCCCATTTTTGTAAGACTAAAGACTAACTTTGTGACGGATCTATACGCGACCTTCAACTAACTCCTTTTGAGTATTCTTTGGGGCCAGCAATTTTTACCAATCTTCTCCTAAAAGAAGAAAACGTGATATGCAAGTTCAATATATATATTCCTTCTTTGAGTGTTTGAGAGTTAGGGGAATTGTGAGTAGAAGTGAAGTGAATTGTCAGTGAAGTGTATACGTAAACAAAAAGTAAGAAAGCCAGAAGTTTAGATAACAAGAAAGTGATAAGATTAGCTAACCATAAGTGTTAAAGTCAACTTGAATTAAATAGAAGACTGCATGTGTACAGGTACTGTGACTTTCAATTAAGTTGATGTTTAGAGTATTAAACTAATAGGGCGGTCATTAAATACGTAAGCTCTGTGTAAAGTAATATTAAGGAGAAGAGCCGCATTATTGAACATATTCTCCCCAAACGCGAATCTCGTCTCTCGATCTATTACTGAATTGAATGATCTTATTTATAGTGTTATTGGTTTTTGAGTTGTTATATATATATATATATATATATATATATAACAACTGAGTATATTTTATACTCATATTTTATAACTATTTGAGTATATATATATTTGCAATTGAACAAACACACATCTTCAGGTCGCTAGAAGGCATAGATCAAGAATTCTTAACAAGGTCTAGATCAGGGATGACGAACCTTTTTGAGACGTGGGTCAAATTTTGCTCATATTTTTTTTCACTAATGCCCATTTGCACCAGAATTAAGTTTAAAAAATTTTAACTGTGCATTTTTAAAACTAAACATATTTAAAATTCAATAGACTTAACGAGTAAAAATAGTCGCTTACTCCCAATCATAACTAACTGAACATAACCTTACAAAAGTGCATTTTATCCGAAGAAAGTTCTTGAAATATGGTTGTTTGCTTTGGTTTGTCGATTTTTTTTTAAACAAACAAAATGCGAGTAAAATTATACACTTTATTTGATATTTTGTAAACACTTTTGCTTTATTTCAAACGCTACATACTTTTATATTCATTTGTTGTCATTTGCGTAACTTTGGAACTGTAATGATCAAATTGAATGTTATAGACAGCATTTAAATTGCTTTTGCAGTGCTTAAAAAATACAAATAAAATGTAAATTGACACAAATTAGAAGATTTAAATAAATCTGCGTAAACAAACAAGTGGTTGCAATGCAATCGTGATCAGGCACTGACCCACGGGTTATAGGTTTGCCATCACTGGTCTAGATGGACCTCTTGGGGGGGGGAAGGGAGGGGTCTATGACAGTTTAAAGAGGATCTATAGTATTCCAGGATCCTATTGAAGGTCAACGAAATTAATCTGCTTAAAATTTTATTTAATTTTTCCTGGTAATTTAAAATAATTTCGAATTATTACCTATTTATTTATGTTCGCAATTTATTAAGGAAAACTAGAAATCCATTGAACATAACGCGGTGACACTTAACGATAATTATCAACCAATTTTAAATCGCATGTCATAAAAATATTATTAAAAACATTAAACAAAACAATGCATTAATTTTTAGGATAAATTATATTATAATTACAAATAAATTTGTAAAAATGAAAAATAGTTTTTTAAATATATATTTATATTTGTTATAAGCTGCTCAATGAAAAAGTTATTCTTTAAAAAAAAAGAGCCATGTTAGAAAAAGTTCGGGAACCTCAGACATAGAGCTTTTTTAGTTAATATTAAACATTCCAGATATATTTAAATGAATGAATAAATAAATCTTTACGATCTTTATATTTGAAGGGGAGAAAAACCTCAAAGCTTCCATTGAGAACGAATCGAATAAGATTTTTAAAAAGTAAAGAAGATTGTAGCTTTTTTTTTTGTTAATTCTACACTTAAAATGTCGAATTTACATGGATTTCATAGTCATTATTAAAAGCTTTAACAAGATTTCATGCGCTGAAAAGAAAAAAAATTAAACCCTAGTACTAAAAACAATAAAATATAATTACAAAAAACACGTCATAAATCACAATAATATATCCCAAACAGAATAAATGCATGCTTCAAACAAACAAGTATATACATTAAGAGAAAAATGCAATATAATTACAAAGATAAATGAGAAATAAAAATGGCACAAAACTCACGCACAAAACCGAAATTAGCCACAATTTACTTAAAAAAAATGCTCAAAAATCTTTCTTCCAATTTCTTAGAAAAGAATCTGATTTTAGGATGGAAAACCTTTTAAACCTAAGAAAAGCCTTTTATTTCTGGACCAAATGCACTTATAAAAAGTTACTGGAGCAATAAGGGAAAACCAACGTTAAGGGGAAATTCTGGAAATACGGGAAATTCCACTTTGCAATCTTTGTTTTCTGGTTTTTATTCCCACGCAGGTGCAATAATAAAAACGGATAAATAAAATGTCTTGTCAGATATTATTTCTGAAATCGTGCTTTTAATTTTGATTTAGTCGTAGTTTATTACCCATATTTGTTTCAATCAGCAAGTTTCTTTACATTCCGACTCTTTTGACAATAAAATTTGTTAGAAGTTTAAAAAAAGTTTTAACATTTGAAAACAAAACTAAATAAAATAACACTAGTATCAAAATATAAGTATTTATTAAAATTCATTCCCCCCCCGTGTGATTTCTTCCCTCTCAAGTTTTACTGAAATACTGAAAAAAAAATACAGCATTTATTCGAATCTAAGCCGCTCTCGATTCTCAGCCACACCCCAAATTCTAAACATGTTTTTATAAAAAAAAAAAAGAATTGTGTAAAAAGATTTATCCATACGATTTTTTCACGAAATTAAAAAAACAAAATTAAAATGAGAACTAAAAGGAATAATTAATTTATTTTACAGGTATTAAAAACTTTCGAATGCATACATGAACCTGCTACTGCTCCAACCAATAGAGTATCAAGTTTCAGTTTTTCTTATACAATGAAATTTCATCCTTAGATTCCAAGCTGAACCCTATTTTCAATAACATTAATATTGCGAAAAAAGTTTGGCTCTGATTCAAATAAATATGCTAATTGATATTGAAGAACATGCTTTCACATTCTTTTATTCATACGTCTGTTAAAAAAAATTTCTTAAAATGTGTGTGTGTGTGTGTGGTTTGGGAAAAAATATTTTTTGTATAATAGCTTTGTTATTTTCAAAATTTAATTTTAATTTTCTTGTACTGGGAAACACAAGTGAATAATTCTTTTATTGCTGATGCAATATATTCCTTTTAGAAAATGATTTTTGAATCAGTGACCCTTATTTTGTTAAAATATATCATAATCGTCCCCAAACTCAGGAGTTTGGATATTTTAATTTGAATCAATAATAAAAAATCATTAAAAATTTAACAGCAAAAGTGTTGCATAAAAACGATGTATTAAAATTTTTTTGGCCTATAATTAGGTGAAACTCAAGAAGTTAAAAAAATAAAAATTTCATTAATTAAAAGTTATTTCAAAAACAAACTTCGTATTGATAACTGAACACAAACGTAAAATACGAGGGAAAAAAAGAACTTAATTTTTGAATAACATTAAAAAAATGGAATATTTTAAACAATTACTTAGACTGAAATATAAAATTTAAAAATATTATTTTACAAAAGAAAACTTTTGTTAGTGCTTACTTGCCATAAAGGTGGTACGAATATATAACGTATAAATACATTACAAATATTCCAATTATAAAAAACACCCACAAACACCAACATATAATAATTACTCAAAATTAATTATATAAAAATTATAAATATATACCATTATTTTAAAAACAAGATAAATGGAAAGACCGAACAAAAATACTCATTAGGATACACCGTAGACTTAGGATTGAAGTGTGAAGTTAAATAATTTACAAGGCCCTCTACCTATTGTAGTTGTTAGGCTGCACAAAATCAAATAATTCATAAATCAAATTTAGGAATTGAGAAGATTCAAAATACAGGGAATAAATTTCACATTACAAATTTAAGTTAACTTATCAATAACATCAGTTTTTAGACATGATTGCAAGAATACAAGGAGAGGGGAAAAGATTCAACACTTTATATACAAACTGGTGCCAAGAAACAAGAAAAATTATTTTGTAAAATGGCAATTATATGTATATTCAAAAAATATTTCAATAAAGAATCTCAATATTTTTTCACAAAATTCAATTTTTTTGGCGGAGGCAGTTTTTTGTTTAAAATCAAAGAGGAAAATCTGAAATGTAATCAATACAATTGATTTATTTAGATTTCTAGTATGCCACAAAATATCAAATCATTCAATGGGCTGAATTCATCTGATGTCATAGTAACATAACAATCATGGGTTTCCAGCCAATAATTCCATAAATTCATGTGACCTCAGAGTCACATCAAAAATGCAATCGCGTTTCCAGAAAATTAGTTCACGCGCTTTGTTGTTAGCATTTTGCACATATTTTCTTTTAAGAAATACATATTTATCAATAATAAGAACGAACATAAGCTTGATTACTTTTTTTTTAGTTTGAAAAATCTTAATACTCAAACATTTTTATTCAATTGTCAAATTAAAAAAAATTATCTACATTTTACAAGTGGGAAAATATAAGTCTCTCTTCCTCTCTCTCTCGTCAGTTTTAAATTCAATGGAGAACACATGATCACGTTTGTCACGTGACTTTCACGAATTTAGCCCCCGTTTTTGATGATAAAAGCTAATCACTTAGCAAATTGTTTAGTTAAACTTAAATTTGTTAAATGTCGTAATATATAGTCCTATTTAAAAACATATTTTAAATGTTTAAGTACACCTCTCGAATGATTCAAATAATATGAATTTGCTTCGCATAATGACATTGTTAGAAAAATTCTTTTACAAAATTTACTTTTATATACAATGATTGTGAACGTTCAAGAATATTATTATATCTTGATCTGTGATTTTCAACCACTGTGCGAAGAGACTTTTGTGTGCCTTAATTTTTTTAAAAATTATTAATTATACTATGAGAAAAATCAAATCCGGGACTGAATCATTTGGCCGTTTTGTAGAAATAATACAAAGGGTGTTCGTGGTACAGTTAACTAATTCTTTCGTAGATAGATGGAAGAGTATATTACAGATAAATAAAATTCTTTTAAACTTTCTTATTGTTAATATGCCGTCAAATTTTGAAATCATTAAAAGTGTACCGCGCAACAACAAACAAACAAAAAAGAAGTTAAGATTCGTTGATCTAGACGATTGATACTCAATCTGTGGCCCACCGAGTCTTTTTAAGTGGCCCCATCATGGCCCATTGCTCTGAGAAAGTCACTTAAGAACAGGAGAAATTCTTTGTCAAGAAATCAAATATATCACTTTTTCTTTTTGCTGTCCGTGTCGCACGAGCGGGTACGAATTAATATTCTTATTTTTTTTGGAGTGGTTACGGTTAGTGATAACTGACAACAGTGGAGTAGCGACAATTTTATGGGTGGAACTAATTTTTAACTATTTTTCATACCTTGCAAGCTAAAAATATTCGAAGAAAATATATCGTTTCAAGACGATTGGGAGGGTGACTACTTTGTAGTGAAAAACAAATATGGATCAGTAATTGTTTGATTTGTCACGAAAGTGCTGTATTTAAAAATACCAATAAACAGGAATCATTCGATGACACTTTTCCTCGAAGATTTCTTTCAAGAGATGATATATATATAAATAGGTTTTCTTAAATAATCTTTGCAACAGCAACAAAGTGTTTTGTCAGTGACAATATCACAAGGGTAACAAATACATCCTATGAAGTTTATTATATTATTGGTAATCATATGAGAAACCGTTTACTGATGCAGAAATTCAGAAATTGTGAAGGAGTGTTTTTTATATATATAAATGCTTCTAATTTAGTGTTAGTGTGACAAAAAATAAAAAATATAAAAAAATAATTAAAAAAAGCAAAACATGAGTATAATATTTTGATCAATTTTCCACATGTTAAATTTACAATGTTATTTTGGTCCTTAAAATATTTCTCCCCCCCCCTACCATATTTATCTTCATGTTGCTCCCTGTGTGAAATAACTAACATATATATATATGCGGTATAGGAAAAAAAAACGGTTGAGTACCTCTGCAGACCTATATGGAACAGCTGTTAAGCAATATTCAGCAGATAATAACACGCATGCAAGATATTAACATGTGGCAGCATGACATTTAGTGAAAAGGAAGAAAATTTAAAGGATGTTTCCAAATTTCTTTCATACTTCACACTGCGGCGATTAAAAAAAAAATCATTCAAAGCAAAATGCATCAAATTACGACTTGAGTCACCAAAAACTCGGAAAAAAAGTACAATTTAACGTAAAATAAATACTTACACTCTAGTTGTTATAAAACGCAATTCCACGTTTAAACAGAAATTACATATGCATCCAATAAAACATATGTATTGGTTTTAGTATTTAACGTGGGCATGCGCAACAGTCAAGTTTTTACTGCCCCGGATAAAAAAAATCAGGGTGCTTGGGCAGAGGGTTGGAGAGGATTGCGTGAAGGAATCGATGCAGAGTGTTTGCACTGAGCAAGGTCATTGGCTGAGCACTTCTGCCCTACACCCCCACTCAACCGAACGGTCTGCCCGGGACTTCGGCGGGGGTAAATGTGTGATTATCCTCTGACGGGGCACGCTACCTGGGAAAGCACGTGGTATATGACAGGACGTAATAGTGGTATAGGGAAGAAGAGACATGACCAAACTGTGGAGTACAGAGAATAGTTAGAGGAGGAGAGGTGGGTGAACGTTCTCTGCCGTATTTAGTTCGGCTGAGGAGGGAATGCGTTTCCCAAACACGGGTTATTTAATTTTCAAAATTATTTGAGTGACGAGGGATGGGATTGATTTGTTAAGCCATGAGAAAGCATTTCGCATCATAATTACGGATACTAATCGAAAGATTCGAAATATTGAATATTATTTTACACAAGAGATTGGACCAATGTAAATTTGTGTGAAAATAAATGACGTAATATGACAAATAAAATATGAATGCGTTTTCTCCCCAGTTCCACTGCCAATCGTCTATTTTTTATTGTACATTAAAATTATTATTTTTGTACAGTAATCATTGAATTTTGATAGGTTTTGATGTGCTGTTTATTGATGTCGCTTCAGAACTGCAAAATGAGTTGCCAATGACAGGCCTCCTAATTTTGAATAGATGCCAAGTAAATTGCAAAAATTACATTAATTGTGTTTGCACTCGTGTTAACTTACAATTGTTTTTAACCAGGCACTCGCGCGAAAAAAAGACCTAAAGTTCTCGCGCAGGGAATTTCATATTCAAGGGTGTTTACATTGTGTTTTTACCGTAAAATTTATATACAAAGGTTTGGAAAAGTAGGAAATACAATGTTTTTATTACATTTTTCAAACGTAAATTTTGTTTTTCTGTTCTTTTTATAAGGGCTTTCCTTTCATCGCGTCGTGAGTGAGTGCGATGTTTTCACACTAGATCTTAATTTTTTTAAAAATCTGTACCTTTTTAAAACTAAACATTTGGAGTAAACTTCTCTATTCTTTAAATTCGAAAAATTGGGAATTTCTTTTTTATTTTCTCTTGCTATTCTAGCAAGAGTTTTTTCCCCTTCTTTTTTCCAAAGTTCATCTGAATGTGGATAAGATGTCTCCTTTAAAAATTGAGTTCCTAAATATTTTTGTGTCTCTACATATAAAACATTGATTTTCAAAAGTGTCTCCCTTTTCTAAGTCTGGATCGATTTCACTGGAGGAATCATACTTGCTATTATACTCATCATTTGATTTTTCCTTATAACCACGAAGAGAATTTCTTCATCCGAAAATACTGTTGCGCTATATATCTATTAAATACTGTATCTATTAAATTACTTAAATATCACATTTCTTCATCATAACTACAATAATACTCCATAGCATAAGGAAGATTTAAAACGTGTTCACATGCATTCAGAACAATAACGGTGATTCACGCGCAGGGTATGACATATCCGAAGAGGCGATATCCAAAAATATATAGTTAGTATTCGCCTACAAGCAAAGGCCCTTCAAAGGATATGACCTTAAAGTCAGCAACACGAGAAACTATGTATTTTCCAAAAAAAAAAAGGTTTAGAAGGAGAGTTGAAAAAAGTTAGACGGTGGATATAATACACCCTGCGCGAAAAGTGCCGGGCGAACAGAAATGAGACAACCCTAAACGGACTATCGAAGTTTAAGAAATTCTGAAAATACCAGAACTTTTTTTCCGCATTGAATTATTATTTACATGGCTGGGCTTGAGTTTGGTTACTTTTTTTTGAAATATAATTCTAGTTGTACATACACGTTGCGTACACTATCAAATATTAATTAAAAATCCTTACAAGCGTTTTCGCAAATAAAGATAACAAAATTTCTGATTTTACATTGCACTCTAAAAGTAATATAGAGTTAAAAGATGACGAAGCATTACAAAATCTATTATAAATTTAACAAACTAGATACAAAAAGAAACTCTTCTGTAATTCAGACTACAAAAAGAAATCGTTTTGAAAGAAAGTATTTTTTTTATTACATTGAATGGAAGAGTTGGTCAATACATATTGTTACGAATTTTGTATAAAATAATGTAAATAATTTGCATTTGGATGTGAAATGCCTTTATATTACTCTATACTATATTTATTTCATGTTAAAATTGTAATATTCACAAGCAACGCCGTCCCTTACGTTATAATGGCGATTCAATGGGAACTTGGCGAAATATTGGCGATGGAGCCAAGTTGGCATAATTTTTGGTGCCCAATTTGGGACCCTCTGAATTCTTCGAGAAATTAGTAGAGAAATCCACCAATTTCACGATCTATGACGCGAGCGCATCTTCTGGAAGTTTCGGCCACTGCTATAAATAGAGCGATACTCGCCGCAACAGTCAGTCTGGTTTCAACCAGCGAGTAGTGAGTCTGGTTTCGACTAGCGATTAGTAAACTTGCCTTGATCGTGATTAGCTTGGCTGTGCTTGTGAATAAGCTTATATGTACGTGTTTTTTTAGATACTGATAATTGTGTCTAAATGCTGTTGAAGGTGTGAAATCCTTCTGATATTTATTCTGAGAATTTTGCTGTTGAATCCTGTATTTTTAAGGATTGATTTATGGCAATAAATACTCATCGCTCTTAAAGAACTGTCTTGTTGTTTACGACTGATTTTGCATAAAATCCTCGAACCCCGATCTACGTAACAATATAAATCCTTTGATTACTTATACAAGGAATAAGTAAATGAAGGCTTCGTGAATAGGAATTGGGAAAGGAACAAACTTGTAGCAAGCTTAGAAACTATTTTGTAAAGACAAAGAAAGTCAAAAAAATATTTTTTGTCCAACCAAGTTTTAAAGGAAGGAGATTGAAACTAAAAATCAGTTCACTGAAATAAAAATAATAAAATTACTAAAAGTAACTGCTATAACTGACAAGCATAAATCCGATATAACAATGAAAAATGACGTCATAGTCACATAACTGTAATCACGTGTTAATTCATTACTTCATGAGACGTCCTAGTTGTATAATAAATATAACATATGTTCAGCCCGATCAGTTTAGGCCCTTTGCTACTGCTGCCAACTTTTGTTTTTTAGAGAAACTTATGCACATGATTTAAAAATACATGTACAAAAACACAAGAACTTTTTTTACATTTAAAAACATTTTGGAGAATCTTAATACATGAACATCTTAACACAATCATCAAATTTGAAACTGTATCTAAATTTTACAATAAGTATAAGTCTAATGTCAGTTTTGAATTCAATGGAGAACAAGTAATTGCATTTATCATGTGACGGTTCTATCAGCGCTCTTTTTACTAATAGTCCTCTTGGGGAATTTCTGGTCTTTAAAAATTTTGTTATAAAACAAGCATCAAAACGCTCCAGAAACTGCTCTCGAGATCAATACTATTAGCAAGAATTCAAGCAGTTAAAGACTCACAGATTCTGAACTCCACTGATTTTTTATAGCCTCAAGGACATTTCCAGAAGAGCCGATTCCGGTTACTTCTCGAAGGTTCCTTGGCAATATAATTACCTCTAAATTTGTCACCTAGTGCGATTAGGTCGCCTATTTGGTAACACTGCTTACACCTTCTAGTTTCTATATCTTATTCAATTTATTGCACTGAAGGCGACACATGCCGACGTAGTAGATCATTTAGGCGTAATAATTTACGTTTCCGGAGTGCACCAACGTGGAGGTGGATCTATATTACAGCACAGTTTTTGATGTCGAACTTGCAGCTATACGAAATGCTCTATCTCAACTTCTTTGCCACATAGATCGTGTTTCAAAAGTAGTTATTTTATGAGATTCAAGGGTGGCCCTCCAAGCAATATCTTCAATCGAGACACCTTTATCTATGGATATTCTAAAATGTTAACTGATAATTGGCGATTTACTTCAATACCATACAGACATTGCCAAGTAATGGATTCCATTGCACTGTGGTATTGATAGGAATGAAATTGCTGATCAATGGCTGGATCCATGTGGATCAGATATTGGGAGGTCAGACATAAAATGTGTGATTTGTAGACTTTCTGTGGATTGGTGTTTCTTTTCTTGTTTTTTATTAATTTTATTTTCGTTTCTTCTTTTTCGTCAATATTCTCTGTTTCTCATTTTGCTTACAGTTGTCTTGTAATCCGTCCGCCATTGGAAATAAAAAATATTCAAGTTATTGCTGGGAAGCGTATATATACTTTTTCTGTAAAACTCTTTTTCTCTCAAGCAATAAATATATCATTGCAGAAAAACATACTTGTTGTGTTTCAAAATACAGCAAAATACATTTGACACGAAAACTATTAAGACGAAATATCGGTCAACACGAAATAATACAACGGTCCCGACAAACTACTACGTATTTTCATGCATCTAATAACACGAAATGGAAATCGCTTAAAGTGGAAAGATTTGCCTTATGGCAATGGAGAAAATACCGAAAACACCAGCCACGCAGGTACATCATCGGAATAATTCATGGCAGCAGATGTGATGTGTGTACAGCCCCAATAATGACAGAGTTTGTTCAAATATAAAAAAAATACCGTTCATGCAGATTCCGATGAAAATGAAATGAATAATGCAGCTCCTCTGTTCCCACATCATCCGAAACCAGGAACGTCGTGAAAAGTATGCGTAGTTATTTGGACGCACATTCTACAATTATGAAATGAATAACGAAACGGATGATATCGAACAATTTGCTGACAATCTGATTCTAAAAAAATGCAAAGAAAAATATCAGATTATTTTTCAAAACCTCGATAAATATTCTGTTTTTCAAAAACTTTGAAAATTTTGTATTAAATTTCTTTAAGCTCTCGTGAATGTTTTTATTTCATTGATTTTTGTTAAATATATATACACCCATGTAAATAAAATAAACTCTAATAAACGTGCCGATATATGTTTTTTTTTGCAATATTCTTTAACACGAAAAAATGTTCCAGTCCCTTCAGTTTCGAATTAAGCAATTTTCCTTGTAGCAGTGTTCAATCTTTTTGATACCTTAAAACAATTAACTGAATGACAATTTATATATAGGTCAAATAAGAATGCTCTCAAAATGATATAAACGTATGTATTTCATCTTTTATTTTATTTAACAGCAATATAAATTGAAAAAATTAGTATTACATATTTAGAGAATAATGCTTTTGAGCAGATCAACTTTAAAAACAATGGACCTTTTACATAGGAAAAATCCATATAATGAAATTTAATGACAGTTAAAGAACCAGTAATATCTAGAAAATAAATAATGCAGAGAAACAAAAACGAACAAGAAACATGATATAATAATTGTACATTTTATTGTTTACAAATAATAATTACTTTTAAATCATCTTCACCTTTTGAGTCATTATGTA
The DNA here is from genome assembly GCA_019973975.1 of Trichonephila clavata. Classification (NCBI taxonomy): domain Eukaryota; kingdom Metazoa; phylum Arthropoda; class Arachnida; order Araneae; family Nephilidae; genus Trichonephila; species Trichonephila clavata. The sequence goes on from BMAO01019057.1 coordinate 173,912, forward strand.
GTAAAAGTCATTTTGAAGGAATACCGATATTAGTTAACAATGAAAAATAATTTGTTGGAAGATTTCTAAAAAGAGAGAAACAGGTTACTATTATTATAATTTTTTTACCAGGAAAGATCAATAAAACAAATTTAGTGGCCACGAAGAAAGATAAACAAAACATTTACTTTATTGGTTTTGAAAAACGAAATTGAAAATTAGGTTTATAAAAGATCTTTAAGCAAGAAAACACAAAATCCAAAAGGCTCAATCAACTAATTTCAATCCTTAAAAAGCGTTAAGTTTCAAAAACCCAAATGTGAGCTACTACCAACACAAATGCTAGCACTACCGAAAGAAAAGCTATATTGCCTGCATGAGGTTATTCATAAATAATGCCTTTCTGTCTGACGCGAAGAAAAATCTCACAGCAAAATATTATCGGATGATTCATTACACTGATCATCCACAGAAAGAATGAATACATGCATATTTTAATGCAACATTATAAATATTACAATATGAATAATAAATCGTACTATTTGGTAGTATGTTTAAGATAATCTGTACAACAGCTCGTAAAAAACAAGTAACAGCTTTATGATCATAAGAGTTTCATTAATTACATTACTCCTGTTGAAATCGTTTTAAAAAGTAGGGTACGGAAATTAAAATTGCAACTATAAAGCTATAAATTTACATTTTACTAAAAAGATTACTAGGAAAAAAAAATCACACTATAAAAAACGTATTTTAATTATATTCTGTGTGAAATTTAAGAATGTTTGATTGAATTAAATCGCATTTTCAAAGAAATAAAGTAAAATGAAAATTTAATTCAAAGAGTCTTACAGTTTAATTTTATATGAATAATGGAAAAAATATATTTCAAAGTCCCTTAAATAATTAAAATGTTTTAAAACTAATATACATATAGAACTCCATGATATAAACTTTTAAAATTATTTTGTAATATTTTTCTCTAATACTTTTCCCACTAATTTCAGACACGGTACGTTGCGCGAAAAGAACATAATTCTATCTTTAAAATTGTGGCGACTAGTAATCACCCCTTACATTTCTATCTTCCTATCTATCTGAAAACCCAGCTACATGTGTAGGAGGAACTAAATGATCCAAAGACATTATTCCAATTCAAACTGATTTATTGATTCTTATCAGTTATTAAGAACAGATACGACATAATTCTAATTAAGGTATATAAACTATGGTAGAGTGCAGAGGTGAGATATATAAATACGGGGATAATATTACAGAACTTCAACTGAATCTAAGATAGCTTAAACGCGCACATTTACAACTACGCCGCACACTAATAATCAGATTTTACTTAATCAAAATTACAGTACCTTAGGCTTTAACGCTCGGTTCCTGCACGACGAACTTCAGCCACTATCGTTTGCTGGATGAATTGACAATGAATCCCCGCTCTGTAATATTTAAATTTCAATGCTTTTCAATCTTGAATATCCACTTCTCTTTGCGCACATCAAACGTATCAACCTCGCTTAACTTGTCAACAACTACGTGTCGACCTCTCACTCCCTTTACTTTACTTGACTTCTCACTTCGCTTTCTTCAACTCGCGAAAACCGAATTTAAATAATATTCCTTATTTACTTAAGCCACGTTTGGTTTCTCGATGAAGGTTGGTTGAAATAAATATTTTGATTGAAAGGGAAAAAGAAGAAATTAGTATAAACCCGTATAGATCCGTCCCAAAATTAAAATTTTTTTTTAAATTAAACATTTTTTTTAAATTAAAATTTTTTTTTAAAGCGCTGTCTGCCACATTCAACATAAACCCCCAGAAAACTATCTCTTCTCTATACAGCAAACCAAGCTCTATGCGTCGGGCTAAAAACAAAGGAACTTTCCTCTCTTTACACAAAATTCAGTCCAGCGCCTTTGCACTCCCAAACCTTGGGACTATCCTTTCCCGCCTTGTTCGAAAGTCAAATACCTCCTTTTCCTCATAAATAGTAGCCTCTCCAGCGGTTGCGAAAAATGTCGCCAAACTCGAAAAAAAATTCTACCGCCAACAGTAGCCAGGCACTACAATTTTATAAAATGATTCTTCAAGTACAAGCGAAATAAATTTTTAATTAAACACTATAATTAAAGTTATTTTAAGTTTTAAAACAAGATTCTTCTTTCATAAGACCCCAGCGCATTTATATTGGAATTCATCACGGCTAAGAATTAAAATTATGAATGAATTATATTACGAAGAATCTGATGTCCAGAGAGTTTAATTTAAAAATCGTTAAATGGTTGTAAAAGGGTGTAAGTTGGTTGAACATTGACATGCGAAGGAAAATGGAAACTCAAAAGAGATTCCAAGAAATTTAATTTCGCATCTACGTATCTCCTGCAGAGAATAAAGAAAGCTCCCCACCCCCTCGATTTCTTTTAGTATACAGACGAAGAATTTACATATAAAGAAACTTTCAAATGTACATTCGTATTTGTTATTAATTTATTTATGGGCAACACGTACAGAACTTTCGACAACATACAAACCCTTTCAACAGTGTGTATTTTTAAATTCAAATAAATATTTAAATCTACATGCAGGTATTGCAAAGCGCTTGTATTTTATAAAATTTCATATTTATTTTTTTGCATTATTCTTCAGTTGAAAATTTCGTAAAAACACCAACTGTATTCGATGGAATCCCAAGGCTTTCAATGGTTTCTGTAGAACGTGTTCCACTGCACACGTTTCACTATTGTAAGGAAAACATCTTGCATGTGCTTTTTACTTATGGACCTTTAATGGATGCTGTCTTCGAAAAGCCAAAAATAAACAAGAACTAAGACAAAATAATTGAGAAGTTGATGAGAGAAATGCATTCCAAAGTATTAACAACGCTTAGTATCATTGTTTGAGTTCTAATTCTTAAAGAAAAATAGACAACCCACGAACAATTAATTAAAAATTTAACACACAAAAAAATCGATTTGATTTACACTGTCAATCTTTAAAATGCATTTGTTAGATGGCAATAAATCAATTTTTTTTAAAGTTACCTCCCTTTTTATTTATTTTTAGTGTTTTTTCAAACATGGTCTAAAAGCTATATTAAATTAAAGAACCCATTTCAACTTCCCTCTTCTAATTTAAGCTGAAATATTTGGTTGATTGGAAAAAAGAAAGAAAAAGGTACATATGGAAATCAAATAACACTAACACTAAAAAATAGAATGTTTTTTTTTTTCATTTACCATTCCATTTTGTGAAGTACTTTTTACGTCTATTTTCCTTATTTATAAATTAATTCCGAGAATTCAAAGATACTAATATAAATGCATATTATTACTTATGCCATATTGGTTGAAAATGTCTAACAACTATTATTGAAAGGTGCAATTAATTCAAAATTTTAGCATATGGCAAATATTAGGATTAGTATATGATCTGAAATATATGACAAAGATTCTGCGCAAAACACAAATGGATTTAAGATCTTTCAAAATAAGCCTAATTAAAATCTACCAAAAGCCCTTGAAATATTATTCAAAAACCAGGTTTGGTTCTGCAAGTCTTATTTATGCGCATGATTAATCTTTTATAAATCAATAAAACATTTTATTTTTCTTTGCATCCATTAGATCCCTTCTTCAATCCCTTATAAAGAAAATTTCTCTTTTTCATTTCCTTTCTTAATTTCACATATTTCTTAATTTATTTCAATATTGTCATTAATGAAATATCTTAAATTTTTTTTTTTTTTGAAATACAAATATTCATGCCTAACAAAGTATTCTAGGATTATTATTCAATATAAATCTAATGGAGTCACAACCCACTTTCTGCTTCTTTTAATAAAAATTATTTAAATTTAGCATTTTGCGCGGAATTCCCCCCCCCCCCCCGTTTTCCTTTACATTTATGCATTACAAATATTTTGTCACATGCAGAATTCTTAGTCATGAAACATGTTTCTAAAATTTTTTATTACTCATATAAATAGTTCCCGACAGACATATTGATATTTCATAACATTTGTAAATTAATTCCGTACATTCAAAGATACTAATATAAATGCATATTACTTATGCCATATTGGTTGAAAATGTCATAAATAACCACCACTATTGAAAGGTGCAATTAATTCAGAATTTTAGCATATGATAAATATTAGGATTAGTATATGATCTGAAGTATATGACAAAAATTCTGCACAAAACTCAAACGGATTTAAGATCTTTCAAAATAAGCCTAATTAAAATCTACCAAAAGCTCTTGAAAAGTTATTCAAAAACCAGGCTTGGTTTCTGCAAGGCTTATTTATGTGCAGGATTAATCCTTTATAAATCAGAAAGCATTTTGTTTTTCTTTGCATCCGTTAAATCCCTTCTTCAATCCTTTATAAAGAAAATTTCTCTTTTCCATTTCCTTTTTTAATTTCACATGTTTCTTAATTTATTTCAAAATTGTTATTAATGAAATATCTTAAATTTTTTTTGAAATACAAATATTCACGCCTTACAAAATATTCCAGGATTATTATTGAATATAAATCTATTGGGGTCCCAACCTACTTTCTGCTTTTTTAATAAAAATTATTTAAATTTAGTATTTTGCGTGGAATTTTTTCCCCCACGTTTTCCTATACATTTATGCATTAAAAATATTTTGTCACATGCAGAATTCTTAGTCATGAAACATGTTTCTAAAATTTTTTATTACACATATAAATAAATAAATAAATAATTTCCGACTGACATATTGATATTTCATAACGTAATTTCCAATATACTCGCTGTTCCTTTTTATGCCGACAAGAAACAAATTTTTTTTCCAACCCTTTATTGGTTTGAAGGTTAGAAATTCATCAGAAATGCAATTTGTTTTTGAACATGAACGTCATATTATGATTTATGGTACGACTTACCCAAGTTGACTTCTTTAATATTTATTATATGATGCGAAATATTATATTCAAAAGGAAAATAACATATGGAACTATAACTACTTGAACTTTTTTTGTGTGTCAAAACAATTTCTTTACTAGTATAAGATAAAAGTCAAATTTCTAGACAACGTAATCTCCTTTTTTGTAGGGCGGGGAGTCGCATTTTTATGTTTCTTTTGTAAAACCAACTACAATGGAACTACTTTACCAATAGTAACGTGGGACAAGATTTGATAATCTGAAAATGATATTAATTTAACGTTGTGCTTTAGGTGTACTTCAAATGGAACACCGAAAAAAAAATAAATTCACAAGTTATAATTTTGCTCACATGAGAAAGATTATACAATTTGTATAAAATTTCGATTAAAACAACTGTGTATATATAATTTGATTTTAAAAACTTAAATAAAATGTAACAATAACTATTTAACTACTTTATTTCATATACTTATCTATTTTTAAGAACTTTTCCATATTAAAGGGAAAAATTGGATCAGGAATATATATTGATAATTTTTGAAGATAAAAATTCCGATATAAAAAAAAGCGAGCAGTATAATAAGAATAAATTAAGAGATGTATAGATAAAATCATTAAAAAAACATACAATTTTTTCTTTATCAAAAACATTATTATCAACAAATTATTATGTACTTACGTTTTTTAAGAGATTGTTAAATATATTTTTATCATCATTTTATTCAATTCCTACTATTAGCTCACACTCTCCATATATTTATATATTTATCTTGTTCAAATTTTCAATCGTTAATAAAATACTTCATATTCATTCAATCAAGTTCAAATGTATTTTTTAAACTTGTAGTGGATGACACTTGATGTCAATACAGTTTTTTAAAATATGAATTCGTTAATTAAATTTCATTTTTTTAATTTTAAATTTATTCAGCGTTATTTCCGTCGTAGTTACAATGAGCTGCAACAGATGGCGTCAATACGTTTTATAACATAGTAGAAATAGACGCTAAATTTTTTTTTTTATAACTTGTTTATTTATCGTTACATTTACTGATTTATTTTTTGCTCTGAAACATAATCAAGCTTTCTTAGAGAGTAAATCTTTAAAAAAACTAATCATTAAACAACTCAATTTTAGTTTTTCAGCAACACGATTTCTGTTTATAGTTCTGTTTTTGCACTTAAAATATGTTTAATTTTCACACTACATCATATATTTTTCAGTAATCCTGAGCTATATTTTGATTTGAGTTTTTTTTAAAAATCTGTTTTACATATTTTTTTTTTATTTAGGGGAAAAACTAATCAGAACTAACACTTATTAACATTCTTTTATGTGTATATTGAGTGTTGTTGCCAATGAAGCCTGCTTAGCGAGATTTGAGCCGGCGAAACGGAAAAGTACCGAGGATAAATTTTTTTTCAAAAAAGGTCAGCATCGTGAGGGAGAAAAACAAAACCCAAAAGTATTTATCAACGATAACATTTTACAATAGTTTTTCAATCCATCCACAAGCTGCGATGCAGTTTAAAACCCCACCCAACCCAAATACCATTTATCCCCAAACGCTCCACAAAACACTTCAGTTAATGCTTCATAATGTATACACAAACAGCCGAGGCAAAATTCACACAGGAACATTTATTTTAGATAACAAGGCATATGATGGGGCTAAAGTACAGTCGCCTAGAAAGAGGGTGGGCTTAGCAAACGATATTATTGATGAGCTCAACTCCATTAATCAAAAAAGGGTCGTTTACCGAGGTGCTCCAATGGAAATTGAACGCCAATACCGAGAAGAACTAGAAAAAAAATTATATATTAATTTATCCTATAAATCTTTTTAAAGATGGGAAAAATATTCAACAGACTGTTTTTTCTCCTGATTATTCCCAGAAAAATATTTAGAGCTATTCAGTAGGTGAAATGGCAAAGAAAGGCCCAATGCCATAAAAGAGGTATTCATCTCATTTTCAGAGATAAATTATTCCCTAATGCGTAAGGGAAAATAATGCGCTGTAGGGAAAATGGCACTTTGCCACAGTGCACTGGGTCACGGAGGTTTTGTCATTAATTGGAATTTTTGTAATCGATCTTTTTTTAGACCCGTTGTATCTGTAAAGTACGATAGCAAAAAATATCTTTTAAGATAAATTAAATTTAAATATTTCGTTTGATAGCCTTTGATCTAAATCTATGATTCTCCAAATTGGTCTCTATCAATCCTCAGCGGCTAAAGACGATCAACAAGGGGTCCCCGTTAAGGGGACAAACAATTAAGGGCCCATGTAAATGGAGGCTTACGATAGTGCCTTTCATTTAAGCAGGACATGACTTTAATTTTGGTTTTCAATGAATGGAATAATGTTTATGTATAATTTAAACACATATCTATTTAACTACTCTATACAAATTAGAGAGTAAAGAAATAAAATGTATGCATGTATCTATGAGAGGCTATCTTCTTACGAACCGCTGAACGCAGAAATGTGAGGAAAGTACCAAAAGGAATCCAATCCGAAGAATCAATTTTGACTATTAAAATTGAGAAATTACAATTCATTTAAAAACTTTAAAATGATTGATTGGCCTATCCTTGTAGTACCAACCATCGTGCATAGACATTGAAGGATGGCAGGGGAAAGATTTTCGACTGTTCCGTCATGTTTAAAACTGCCATTCTCCTTCCGTACCGAAATCAGACCAAAAAAATCCAGAGTTGTATGGATCATTTATTTCGTTAAGATATATAATGTCTTTACAAGTAACTATATTTCGAAATTTGTTTTAAGGTTTTCTAATATGAGTCAGTTTTGGTGGCAGTTTTGGTCTTCGGGTCTGAACTTCCCCCATAGCCCTTCACTTTTTTGATTGTTTATAAGCCTATGCATATAGTACTTAAAATGTAAGTATTTGTTTTAATTTAATTAATTTATGCTAATTATTTAATCAGTAATTAGTTTTCTACCGTTTTTTGCTCCCTTAAAATAGACGAAATTAAAAGAACATGTTTGGTGGCGTATAGGAACATTATACGAGAATTGTGGAATTTCGACCCCGGACCCCTTGAAAAATTCCTGTGTGCGCTACTGGTCAGTTTTGATTTGTAGTTGCAACTGGTCAACTTCTAATCTGAAAAATACCGTGTGTACGCTTTTGCTTTTAGACCCACTAATTACGATTCCCCTAATGTTGTTCTTTTCTAACAATTTTTCGAAAATTACTCGAAGTTCGAGTTCAGCATTTAACAGCTTAAGAATTTCTGAAAATAATTGCGTGACATTTTTTCCCTCGGTGTCAAATATTATTGTCTATGTTTTGAACGAAGATTAAAAAAAAAAACTATAATAGCAATATGTTGACAAATGTTTACTGAAATAGCAGTGTGTGTATTGGCAGTACACTGCGACATCCAAAGACAAAATTTAGTCTCTAAAAATCTAAAGGGTAGATTGAATTAATCTCTTTCATCAGTTATTAATGCAATAAACTGAATGTGAAACAATGCGTTAAATGCGCAGTTACTTGCGCAGTTGTGTGGAGAAAATGACAAAAACTTAACTCATCACACTGAAGTAATATTGGCTCTAGAAAGATTTATATTAATGAAGGATTGTTTTGAGAGTTTTGGAATGTGCTAAAGATCATATTTTTTAAAAAATTAATCAAGTGGAAACCAGATTTTACCTCTTTGACAGCTTTACTAAATTTAATGTGAGGTTAACTTCAAGTTAAGAAATGGCAGCCTAAATTTGATTAAAACCAAGTCCATCATTTCAGTCTTTATTGAAGGGTCGAGGTTGCCTAGTGGTCAAGGTATCGGATCGTGGCTGGCGTGTCATAGGTTCGAGGCTTGTACCACTGAAGCCCCCGTGTAGGGGAGCGATGCACATTAAATCTGTAGAGAGCTCAAATATTCTCCCTTTGTTGTGGTAGGGTGTGGTAGTTTGGAGAGGGGGGCAGCTCAGGTTGTCACTTGACCATGGTTCAAAATTACACGGTCCGTCACCAAAAGCCCTTATGTATATGACAGTGCGACGTTAATCACTCATCTCTCAGCCTCTATTACCAGAATTAATATAAGGAAGCATAACGTTGGACATCGCGAATTTTCTCGGTTTGTCACACACTAACTGCCAGGAAGTTGAAATTTCAACCAACGTTTAACATTTAAATGCCCTCTACTCTGATTTGAAACTAGGTTTGAAAATGTTTAACTATGGTATTACCACAGCGGACAATCAATCCATAGGGCGACATTGAAAAACAGATGGCAAATAAAAATAGCTGATCGGTGTAGGCATCAAAGAAGATCTTAATTTAGAAACGGATATCAGAAATTTTGGCTTTACAAATACATACCAGTTACTTATCCCGAATTATGGAATATTGTGAAAAACTTTTAATACTAATACAGTTCAATTGTAAAAGGGTTACAAATTTTAGAAAATACATACTCCAACAAAGAGCGTATTTCCCCCAACAAAACAAGGAATAAAAAATTTATTAGCATGCTACAAGGAGATTTTGTAGGACAAAAAAAAAAAAAAAAAAAATCTTTGAGCTGGCAGACTATTTTTTATAGATTTTATGAAACCTTCCACATCAAAATAACTTTGGTTTATAATTTTATATTTGTGTTATATAAGAATTTATCAAACATTTTTTTTTTTCTAAATTCCTCTTTTTTTCGTCTCCGGCCCTAACTAAAGATAATTTATACATATATTAATATACGAAGTTATACCTGACTTACGAGGTTGTCCCTCAGTTTCCCATGTCGCATAAGAGAGAGAGTTCGGAGTATTACTGTATTTGTGTATCAAAAATAATACTTAAAAAAAAGTGGAGCTTTACAAAAAAAAATTTAAATTATCTTCTTTTTATCGATTATTTCAAATAGGTATTTTCAAGTTAGCTGCTAATATAAATACTAGAGTAATTTGAAATTATTTCTTTCTCTATTGAATCAAGAAATAAGACATTTATAAAAATTTATTAATTAGATATTTCACATTGTAGGCCGCAAACTAATAGTGAAAATTCTTTCTTAAAGCTTCTAACACACGAAAAGTAATAAAAACATTCTTAAACACGAAACTACAGCAAATATATCAGTAATCACAATGTAAGAAAGTAAAAATTGTGCAAAGAAATTGGAAGTGTTGCACGTCAAAAGACTAGCCATCAAAATTTGAGACGAGTCAGGAGCCAAAGAGAAGGAAACGACTGACAAAAATGTCATTTATCCAATCGGATAAGATGAACATTCAAAGATAGTGATGAAAATAAAAAGATTCTAAGCCAATATTTGAACAGTATTGAGTGGCAAGATATAGCAATAGAAAAAGGCTATTTGCTATTAATAAACAGAGTCCTTATGGTTTGAAGAAAAAAAATCTAAAAATTAAAGCTTTTTTACAATTTCGAAGTACTAAATTGTTTTCAGTTTAAATCCATTCATCCTACTATTGGAAATGTTCATTAATAATCTGAATACAGCCTAAAACAGTCCATTTCCACATGTACAAATGGATAAAAAATGTGATTACGAAATATTAGAAATATATTCTCCGAATTAATAAGTTTTTTAAAAAATTGGTCTTTATATAGTGAATGTACATAATTAATAAAGATATTAACAATTTAGCGTTAAAAAGTAAATTTATCAGAAATCGCATATATTTGTTGGATACGCTTCAAAAACAAAACAATTCAAGCGAGAAAAAAAGATGCACACAAATAAGTCGCTGCAAAGTACTAAACTACAAATATAAAAAAATGTTACCATAATTGTTGTCCCTAATTTATCAATATAAAATGAAGAAATACTTGAAAAAAATCTTTTAGTATATAAGAAAAGATAAATATTTTTAAATCAAACTAGAAGGGGATACTTCCTATACGCCTGATCTGCCTTCCTGCCCTGGCCAACTCCTATTGTACAAATTATACAACTCTGTTCGTACTCCTAGCTAAAATTGTAAAACTCTAACTTACAGGTATTATATAGTTCTAAATTTGTAACCATAATGTTGAACAGAATTTTCAACTAATTTATCATTGTTCTCGCGTGTGAAATAAATTGATCACATCATCAAGAAAAACTTGTTTTACGACATTACATTTTAACATCTTCTTTTAATGCATTCCATCTAAAAATGTAGCAAACTGTCTCAGAAAAGTATTGAAAACTTACACAGACCAAAGAATATTAGGACAAAAATAAATTACATTTATGTATAGAAATTATTATTTCGTCATTTTCTTGATTTTTATTTACTGGAATATATATTATTTGTATAAATGAAAAAACAAAAAGAAAAAACCTCCTAAGTCTAGGAAGTTTAACACTTTGATTGTGAAAATACAAAATAAAATACCATTCCAAAAAGATACAAAAAAAGTGATTTGACTAAGGAGTTAAACAAATTTCTCACAAATTATTTGCTTCCTTTGCTTTAACGTGTTTTTATTTTACATAAATTAATGGTTTAGTATTCTGAATTAAATAAAAAATAACATTAATAAAAGCTACATTCTAATAAAAAATATCGTTCGTTTTGCTTTTAATATCTTACCTTTTTTTAAACTTAATACATCATTAAAGTATTTTTGTCACGAAATCGTTTGTTTGAAAATCGTTTGGAGAAATGAAATACGCACGAGATTTCTTTTAAAGAAATACGCAAGCAATGCCGTGAAATTCTGCATTATTATTTTACTTTTTACAATAAACGAATAATTAAATATTACAGAAGTGCTATCGACTCTGCAACTCTATTTAAAACTTCGAATTAAAAAAAAAAAACTTACTCAGTTCAACTTACACAACCATATTATTTTATCGCAACTAAATACAAAGTAGCCTCGAAAATACTTCCTACAGATTATATAAAAAAAAAGGAAAAAGAAAAAATTGGAACGAAAATAGTTTTTACATGACTTTCACGAGATCATAAGCAGTACGATTTGAGTCATTACGGCAACAAAAGAATTCTTCCCCCAACTTTCAAAAGCAGTCACTAAATTATGCAGTTTGAAAGCTTTTGACGTTTCTTTCTTTTATCTGAAAGGATTCTTTTTTCCCCTCCGAGAAGGAAATGTGAGGGGAAAAGAATTTAAGACATTTCGAATCGAAAGTAAAATTGTAAATGCCCCGACAAGTTCGTAAATAAAAAAAGAGGGAGAGAAATTTCCAGAGCAGATATTTTTACATATGCAAAGAGAACTTACACTACACTTTCGAAAAAAGAAGATTCTTTTGAAGCAAGGGCATTGTACATTAAGTTTCTTTGAATATATCTGTATTTAAATTTTTTTAGAAAACCAACTTTTCGATTTTAAGTAATGCTGATTAAAAATTATAAGCTGAACACCTTATTTAAAATATTTGATTTGAAATTAGTAAAAACATTTAATAATACTGAATTTTTACTCGAGATATTTTATAAAAGAATTTCTCATACTATTTCTTTTAAAGAACCTGAAACTATTTGAATAACTATTAATAAATAATGTAAATTGGCTATGAGATTAGCTTTGAACTAGACTTACACTGAGTTTATTGGCAGATTTTATAACTTTGAATTCATGTAGAGTTTAAAAAAAAAAAGATAATTTCCAATCTGTGTATATTTAACTCTAAATTTTCAGATTATTTTAATTCAAAAATAGTTTCTAAGGAATTATTTATTCATAATTCCGAAATTCGAGAAAGATGAATAATTATAAGAAAAATAGGCAGAATTATCGAGGAAAAAACCCCCGAAGTACACTCAATTTCATTGTTTCAGCAACCTTTGCTCAATTTTGAAAAAAATAATTAAATTTGTATCTATGTTCTTGACTTAAACAGAACTGCATTCTCAGAGATGTTGATTAATAAAAGAACTCTAAACTCAATCAACTTCTAAAAATAACTTTCTTATTGTTAATGGAGTTTTTTTAAATATCTGATTTCTGATAAGGAAATGATAATATTGATTTCTGATAAAAATGATAAATATCTATATAAGGAAATGATAAATAGGTTTATTAGTTAGTTTGAAATATTGGCATCACAATAAGCTTTCTGAATAAATTTAAATGCTTTTACATTGCTTTTTTTAACTTTGATATCAACAGTATCCAATATAATTTTTAATCATAATTCTTTGTTTGGAGAATCTAATTTTACTTTAAAACTGTTTTATTAGAAAATGCTAACTAATTTTTATTCTATTTCTTATATTGTATAATTTTCAGTGTGTTCGTAAATTAAGAATAGAAACAATTGTACTACTAAAATCAAAAGAGATTTACTATGGCTAATAGATGTCTTAATGGAATACTAAAACATATGAAATCGAATTTAATCAAAAGAAAAACAACGATTCTATTGTATAAAAGTCTTTTAAAATCAGTATTAACTTATACATGTGAAACTTGCTCCATGTGTTGAGCAGATGAGAACATGATAAGTATCTACGAAAGGAAGATTTTAAGATTTATTTTTGGAGAAATTCAGGAAAATGGAACGTGGCGAAGAAGATCAAATTCTGATCTCTATCACTCATATAAAGAATCTGACATCGTTAACTTCATCAAAATACGACGAATTAAATGGTCAAGTCAAGTTGTCAGAATGGATGAAGATCGCACCACTAAAAAAGTCTTCAATGCTCAACCAATTGGCACACAAAGAAAGGGCAGGTCAAATCTCTTAGATGGATTGATGGTCAAGAAAAAGATCTCCTAGTTTTGAGAACTAGGAGAACACTAACAGAAAGAAGGCTAGCCTGGATAAGGCTCCTTGAGAAGGCCAAGGCCACCCTGAGCTGTAGAGCCACCGAGGAAGGAAGTTTCAGAGTAAAGGAAAGTTTCTGCATGCATGATTTCGAGCTACTTATTACACATCCTCTACAACGATAGGTCATTTGAGATAGGTTGTGTTTTTTAAAATGTTTTCCACATTTATTATCTTAACTGCAGAAGAATGTTTATTAAATGCACTCAAATCATTTGACATAAGTTTGAAATAATACAGCTAAAAAAATTGCCTTATTAAAACGTTGGATTTACTCTAACACGATTTGAGATCGCTGATTGTTGTGAACTTTGAACAGTTTGGAAAAGACTTTGAGCAATGATGGGTGAACTTTTCCAGAGCACGGACTACTGCTAATATTTTCAAGGTGTTGCGGTCCACCCAGTGTCGTAGGGAAGGTAATTTTGACTGAAAATTGTATGTTTAATTTTCTTAACATTTGTTTTCGACATTGTACTTCTCTTTTTAAATACGACAGATTATAATTTTTACTACAAAAACACGAGTAATACACAATCGGTAACTTGAATACTTGGACAACCACGAGCGATATCTAGACCGTGGACATTTTCAATGCAGCGAGCAAGAACATACTTGAACCGATGGATTTGAAACCGAAGTCGAACCGATGAATTTGAAGTCGACTCTCGCTAATTCAAACATTCGATGATACGAACCACTCACTATTTCGAAGTATATGCTCAGCCCTAGAAAAACTCTTGATATTTGGAACAAAAACAATACGTTTTGGTACATTCAATATTCCGAAGTAAAATCTGTTTCTGACCGGAATAGAATATGCGATAATTCGAAGTTCTCATAAAACTGTCGACTATTCGAACACTCACTATCATGTAGAAACCTGTAGCATACAGAATGGTCCTTAGATATTTGTGTTGTATTGTTTCTGCTTGTTTCCCTTTTAATGTGGTTTCCTTGGTGACCATCGGAGTTGTCTCCGGTAACTCTGACATAAGCTTAAATGTTACTAAACAAACTACGCAACTTATCCCTTGAAAATCATATTGATCCGGATATTTTTCTATTTTAATTTATTCTGGAAAAATCTATTGAGGAAGTTAGATTGAATGCAACAAAACAAAAGATAACAGATTTTTTTTGTCAAATTTTTTTTATTATGTACAGTATATATTCTTTTAACAGTTGTTTTTAATGCATAAATGTATTCTTTTATAATACAGGATTTTTAACGTCTGTATATTATTTGTGCAGTAAGTATATACTTTAAAACAATTATACTTTGTGTACAATTGTTGCTTTATTACAGTATCAAATTTAAATGTGTTAGAAAAAAATTTATCCTCGTGTATTTTGGGAGTTTTTTCCCTACCCTCTTGATAATTCGAACTCTCAATATTTCGAAATTTTACATTCGTCCCTTCAAATTCGAATTATCGAGAGTCCACTGTATGTACTGACATTTGTTCGCTGCCGATTCCCGCTCCATAGCGGGTCATCAGCTCGATCAACTCAAAAACCCAATCAATTGGAAGTTCGCAGTGTAGGACGACTGGATACCCAA
Organism: Trichonephila clavata; assembly: GCA_019973975.1. Lineage (NCBI taxonomy): Eukaryota > Metazoa > Arthropoda > Arachnida > Araneae > Nephilidae > Trichonephila > Trichonephila clavata. The sequence goes on from BMAO01019057.1 coordinate 189,169, forward strand.
TCC
>BMAO01019058.1:0-16832 GCA_019973975.1 Trichonephila clavata
TTAATTTTCCTACGGTATTTAATATCGTTATCAAAATTAACATTTTAAAGTTTTATGACTCATTATAAATTTTGTTAGATGATGCTAGTAATTTTTTTAAACAAAACAGTAAAGAATAGTTACGGAATACTTTAGATATATTCAAAAATAATAAAAAAAAAATTTAAAATTATTAAGCAGTTATTGCATGTTATGCAGTTATTTACTTTATTATTGTTTATAAATATTTGATTCAAAATTTTGGAGCAAATCTGATTAAATAGAATTTATAATGATTATGCTAAGGGATTTTGGTATAAGAAAAAAATGTACGAAATTTGAACTTAATATTATTTTTAATATTCATGAGAATAGCTTCAAAATATAGTTTTATAATAAAAAAATGAAACATATAGACTGCAAATTTAACTTTAATGTTAGTTTTTTTCAGAATTGTTTGAAATTGAATATCATGCATCATTAATACATTTATAATTATATATAATTGCATAAATGATTTCATAATGGCCTAGAATTTAGGTATAACTAGGGCTTCTTACTTCGCTTGCGATTAATATATTTTTATTATGAAAATAATTGAGTATAATATAAAAATTTGAAGAAACTTTAAATTTTCTTCCCTTTTTTTCTTTAAAAAATTCAGCTTTCTAAAAATATTTTTGAAACTTAATTTTTAGGAACTTCTATTATCTAAAAATTTTATATTTTCAGAAGATCAAAATCAAACGTACGATTGCCAAGTAAGTTTCCTAAAATTGAAAGGAAATTTAAATTATTATAACTAGAAAAAATATAAGTAGTATCATATAAACCATGCAAAATGTTTGAATGTAAATAAACAATAAATAACTTACTTCATATTTCAAAATTTTAAATAAATGTCTGGGTATATTTTTCTACATAAATATATATATGCACTTCCATAATAATTTTCAGTTATGTCTCAGTACTTAAGAATAATCTTCACATTTTTTATCTTTTGTAAATAAACGATCAATAAATTCCATTGATATAACTTACAACACTCTCTTTTTTCGCTTGCTATTAAAATAAAATAAATGAAATAAATTTACATATGCTAATAAAACCTCGAAATCACGATCCCGCTTGATTATAGTACGGTATTTATATTATTGATTATATTATGGTAATGTGTATAGCAGAATCTCGTGAGCCAAAATATGTATTTGTTCTAACAATTTATTAATATAAGCAAGTTATCTGTTTCCTAATTTATAAACTAAAGTAAGATTATACTTAAAATGATTCAATAGAAAATATCTTATTCTTTTAAATTTTGTCGCATATGAAACTTTCAAAATATTTTTATTGATAATTTTATGACACGAAATGTCATTTAAAAGTGCCTTTTTATTAATATATTTTTACATGAATGATAGAAGTTTCTGGGCAATCCCTGAGCTATTGACTAATGATTCGTCTCCTAATTTTAATATTCTGAGATTTAACTGTTGTGAACATAGCCATTTAGAAGTAAAAAAGTAGAGAAAAAGGCTATAAAATATTCCAAATTTGTGAATAAAAAGGATTTTTTTATTAATTAAAACTCTTTAAGCTTAAATGATGTTTTGATATTTAATCTTGACAGGACAAAATCGTAATATACTTGGAATACAGCAAAATAGGAATTTTTACTAAAACTATTTCTGAAAATCCGGCTTCATCTTAAAAGAGTATAGTTTTGTTTGATATTTGAAATGAGTATTCTAAAGAAAAAAAGATTCAAAACAATGAAGGCAACAGCCAGCATTAAATGAAGTAAATTGCTACAAAATCATATTATGATACGTAAGAAGCAATGCAAAGGATAATGAAAAGCGAAATCTTCTAAATAATTCACTGTACAATAAATTTTCTATCCAGTTGCTATAAATAAAAAATAATCTCATCTTTTTTTTAAACATGGAGATATATTAATTGATTCTGAAAAGGAAAAAAACAAAAGCAATTCTGGAATTAAAGAACTGGTTGTAATACGAATATAGTATTTATATTTTTCTATGATATATCAGGAAAGCGAGTAAAGAATCTTTACAATTTAAAGCTTTACAAATTAAATACTTTCAGTTTAAATAAATAGATAAGAAATTCTGTTTATATTAACATTTATCGCGATATTTATATTACTCAAAAAGAAATATTTCAAGAGTTTGATGAAAAAGTGAAACATGAAACATGCAGAGATTTTACACAAATTTAATGTCAAGCAAGAAGAATTTTAGTTCTTCTATTTTTGTTCAACATTACATGAACAAGTAATAAACATTGTTACGATCCATATCATAGTAATATCAGTTATTTTTGAGCAGATATACCAAGAAGATGGCTAACTTAAGAAACGGATTGAAGAGAAAATATGCAAAACGAATTATTTTAAATAATTGTTTACTTTAAACCTTTATTAACCGGTAATTATTTTAATTGAAGAATGAAACTTTTATGTATAAATTATAAGAAAATCTATAGATTTATACATAAAAAATATTTGCTGATTAAATAAGTTTTTTTTTATTTTATCAAATATTGAAAATATTTTTAAAATTTCAAATTAAATGAATCCTCCTTTTTTAGAATATTTCATTGCAATAAGTATTTTTGCATTCTACCGTACTAATTGCAGCCAGATTATGTACATTTGATAACACTGCTATGATGATAGTTCAACTATTTCTAAATATTATCAGGTAACTTTAGCTCTATTTTTGTTTATTCCCAAAACCTATTTTTAATTAAAAGTACTCTATGGTATCACCATGCAGATAAACGTAAAGTAACAAAACAGAAACGATTAAGAAACCTTTGAAAATATCAGAAATACTAAGGAAAATGCTTTCTAAGTTTTCTGCAAAAACTTTCTAATAATGAAAAATTTTACTGCCCTACAACTAAAAGGATCTAAAATGTGCTTCATTTTGAATTGGTGCAAAATACTGCATATATCCGATAAATGTAAGGAATCGGTAACATTCCACTCATTAAATCTGAATATATTGAAATCAGATCAACGTAAATTCAGTGTTATATTTTTCCATTCTTATTTGTCTTATGTTTTCTAAACTTTTTATCATACGATTTACGGAGATTTGGTTTTAAATCTTAGCTAAATTTTTCAATTCGTTGTATTGATCTTATCAAATTTATTATTATTTTTTACAGTCATAAAAAGGTTAAAATGTAGAATTCATTTTTATTAGTAATAAAATATGTTTGAATGTAATTGGTGTCATCAATGACTAAAAAATTATGTAACAAAATCAAACCATGTTCTTCGCAAATGTATTATAGTTAGTTTAAAGCAGACTTATCAACCCATGACCCAATACTACTACTATATATATATGATTCAGCGAAAAGTAACAAGACCATTAAAAAGTAGAACTAAAAATATCATTAATGATGTTAAAAACCTTATATTTTAGAAAATTATTAATTTATCATATTCTTTAATAATGAGTGATATATTAAATCCTTCACAAAAATTTTATTCATTTTTCTCTCAATGTTTGTAATAAGTATGCTGTTGTATGCAATTATTCAATATTGCTTTTTATACAAGTAACTATTTTTCCGCCCAATAAATGAAACGGTAACAAAAGAACGATGTTAATAAAAATATCAACTCAAATGAATTCTGTTGTCAAGACCTTGTTGATTGGAAAGGAAGTTTTTCTAAAATACTTTTAAGTTGCAAATTAACCAAACAAAAATACATTTAAAATGTTTTGCTAATTATATATATGTATGTAATTTTCTTTCTATAGTGATGCATTAAATTGTAAATGCTATTAACACCTAATAATACTACTTAAAGCCAAAATTTTGTTGAATGTATTCATAAAGAATAAGAAAGAAAATCATTTAAGAAACGATTATGTTAATTCCACACTCATACACAATTTTGTCAAGAGAAACAGTCCGAGAAAATAAAAAAGTTTTTAAAACTATTTCCTTTGCACAAAGTGTAGAAGCATTAGAATTACCAATGGAAACCCCTCCCATGGTGATGATACAGAAAAGAAACAGACTAATAAAACCAGTTGAAGGTTATACATCTCTCTTCTAAACTTCGTGTAGGATGAAATGTATTTGTGTAGTACATAAGGGAAATTTATATTTACACTGTTGTAAGAAATTAAGGGAATTTGCATATTTTATTGAATTGCAGGAAAAGAACGGAACTGAATGAAAAACCACTGCTTCTAGATAAAAATGCAAATCTTGTACGGCAAATACTTAATCGTACACGTGTGTGTAGGTGGAGCCACCAGAAAAACAGGCTTTATAAGAGCGTGTAAGTTAAGACGTATTTCGTTCGCCAGCACATCTCGGCAATTCCTTGGTGTTATTTTGAAGCAATCGGTCAATTCAAACTGTAACAGTAAAAATAAGTAACACCAACGTTTAGATGATGGAATGAGGTGAAGAATTGTTGGAGGCTAGAACCAGGCCTACATCAAGTCCAGATTTGCAGAGAGTTCAACTTAACGCCCAGTGTAGTGTGTAACTTAAGGAAACAGTTCCAGGATACTAGATCCCTCGAGAGAAAGACTGCGCAAGGTCGTCCAAGAGCCACGATGGCCAGAGAAGATCGCCATTTATCGATTATAGCGAGGCGTAACAGAGACAGAGGAGTTACAGCTTCTCAGCTCTCTCGTTATTGGTATGCAGCGAAAGGAACCGTGTATCAAGGGTGACAGTTTTAAAAAGACTTCATGAGAGAGGATTGTTTGCCAGAAGACCTGCTGTTTACGTCCCACCCACGTCTACGAACAGGAGAGTCCATTTAGCATAGTGCATACAGCATAGAGATTGGAGTATGGATCAATAGACGACCGTTTTGATCACCGATGAGTCCCGTTTCACCCTGAACACCGATTCTCGCCGTACGTTTATTTGGAGAGAACCAGTAACCCGCTACCTACACTCTTATGTCCGAAAAATCGACAATTATGGTGGAGGGAGTTTAATGGTCTGGGCAAGAATCATGTTGGATTGTCGTACACCTCTCCATGTCTTTGAAAGAGGATGGTGTGAGGTACAGGGATAAGGTCTTGGAGCCCTATGTTTGCCTTTTCAGGAATGCATGTGGCCATCTCAATGGATGATAACTCGAGGCCACATAGAATTCGGGTTGACGATCTAGAGAGTGAGGATATTCGCCGTATGGATTGGTCAGCCAGATCTCCAGAACTCAACCCTATAGAGCATGTCTTGGGCGCTCTGGGGAGGGCAATTGCAACTCGCAAACCCTTTCCGTGAACCATCCAGGAAATGAAAACAGAGTGGGACCAATTGCCACAAAAACTGATAAACTGCCTTATTTCAAGTATGACCTCACACTACGAGGCCTGTATTGCTGCTGTAAGAGGAGACCATGCCCCCTATTAACGAATTTATTTTGTTTATTCTGAAACCGCTGTTTCATATCTTCCAATTCCAACGAGTGCTACGCACGATTATGAGCGTGTATTGCAATTGTTGAATGGTTAGTTGTTTTGTATTGTATGAATGTATGAACATATCAATTTTCATTAAAATTGGTCCAATTTCTCTAGAGATAATCGATCAAGTTTGCAAATTCTCTTAATTTCTTATTCCAGTGTATGTAATTCTTAGAAACGAACAACCTTATTTAAATATCCATCAAGGAAAGATAACATCTTAAAAATGTAACTTCATTAATTTAGGGACTATTTATGAATGTTGGTTATAAGGACATCATTTGCTGCATTAAAATTAGATGGTTAAATCGCAGCTAAAAATCAAAAATGTTAGATAATTTGTGAAAGGAAATTGTTCATTTAATAGAACTGAAATGTTCGTTCGAAAGAATTTCACAATGGAAACTGATTTTAAAATTTTGAAGACTTAATCACTTATTTAAAAGAGTTAAATATGTTTTTAAAGGTAAAAGTATGTGTTCGAATGTAGAGATAGTATTAATATAGAAATAAAATTATTTAGATTAATCTTAGTTTAAAGTAAACAATTTCAGATTAATGTGTTTTAATTAGAAGTAATCTTAGATTAATGCAAACAATTTTATTCACTTCGATTATTTTCTAAACATAGTACAACACACAAGGCAGAATGTACATCTTTGAATTTTGAATTAATACAGAACAGGATTCACAAGATTTCCGGTAAAATAATTCCTTTCTTGTTGTAATTTCAACTCTATAATCGAAATAACTTTCCTTCAAATAAATTCTCAATTCAACTAACATTTTTTTCAACTATTTAAGACATTCTACGTTTTGAAATTCAACATAATTACACTTTTCGATCATTTCTTCTTACTCCACATGTTATAAAATATATATTTCCAAAGGGAGCAATATCCTTCGCAATCAGGCCATCATCGAGCTATCTCTATTTTCAGATAGTTGTATTTATGGACAGATATTTTACAAGATTAAAAATATCCGAAAAATTGTTCTAAAATTAAAATAAACTTTTGAGCCATTTTAGAATTTTCTGGGAATTGTAAATACTTCGAGCTAAGCTGTGATGTCTCAGGAACAATATCAAACATCTCAATAATCTCATGATGTTGAGAAAAACATAGAATATATAGAGAGTATACGAAATAAATTTAAACTTCATCTCTTTTTTGCTCATCAGATATTGTTACTCCTATAATATTTCCCATGTGGACCAAAAAGGCTCATCTTCATCCAATGCGATGTAAGAAACTTAAAAGATTGAACACCTTCTATGCATATTTATGACTATTACTTTTTAAGAAAAAATTTTACTTTTTATGGCATCAAACTAAAAAATATACAGTTTCGTTACATGAAGCTAAATGAGTTCAATAGTAAAAAAATAATTAATTTTTGAAATAACATTCCTCTTTTTCATCACAACTGTGTGTATTTTTTATGTATATTATATATATACATATAATTCAGCCTCCAAAAGTAAAGTGCAACACGATTTTGAAGCTCACCTCTAATAATTGAACAGCTACATACAATAAGATTTACAATTTATATAAATTATAGAGTAATAAGCTTTAACAAATTTATGCAAAAAATGATAGCCATAATTTTATTTTAAAGAACGTAATATTTATATAGGACTGGCAGATAAAGTTTAAAAATAAAACTTGTTGGTAACTCCAGGTGTACGTTTTGTACATGATTGTTCATTAGTTGTGGTCAGTTTCTTTGACAATATCCAGGAGGTTCTAGTAATGTCGTGTAGAAATCGCTTACTCGATTCATTAAGGTGGTGGTGGTCAGTCAGATAAAGGGAAATAAAGGGTTGTCACAAACTTACTGTCTTAATGTATTTCACAGTGTAACTCAAAGATAGTGCGATAAATTTAAATCTGAAGATTCTGGGCCAGAAAAACACGTTCCACATCGATCATTAATTGTAACACCTGAGAGAATCCATTTTCCAGCCAATTAGGCCCAAAGGAATGGGGAGACACAACCACTCCTCAGCTCGATGCAGATCATTTTGTCGAATCAGAAGCAAGAATTTCCTTTGCTATGGTACAAATACGTCTTCAAAATGCAGGTCTCTATGAAAGATGATTAGTACTGTGACCATTTAATAATCGATGACAGAAACGTTCCCTATCCTGTTGGGCAAAAGAGCATGTTACTTGAACTTTCAGCAATGAACTTCTGAACTCTTCACAAATGAATTCAAGTTCCCGCTGGAGAACGTTTCAGTAAGATGGGAGGGAGCAACGTACCAGAAACAGTCATACCATTTGTTGAAAGGTACAGTTACACTAAAAGATAGGATCACAATTTGGACAGGGGTCTCTCTCGTTGGTCATACTGACATGTATTTGTTCCAGAAAGGAATTATGAGTGGTGTGAAATATTGAAACAAGATATTTGATCGATATGTCCATTGATATGTAATGTTATGCTAATGAATTAGTTCGGAGAGATGTTAATGCTAGATCTCTCCTAGTTGAGAGAGAGAGAGAGCTTGTTGAAGACTATCTCGAAGATCACGCTTTGGAGTTAATGAAATAGCCAGCTCAATTTCCAAACTTGAATCCGAAAGAGCATATTTGGAATTACGTTGGTAACCTCTTTACTTCTTAAGTCCTCTTGAAAGGTCATTACATGAAGTAGAACAAAAGTTACTTCGCTTTTCATTTTGATTTACAATAACTTAATTGGCAGCATGGGAATCCGATGCCATTAATGCATTGCAGTTAGGAATTTACTTTCCTTATTATAATTTATTTTTGTTATTTTTCTATTACATTTTTTCATATAAAGTTATCACCGTACAAGTATCCCTCCTATTACATTGTAGATATTTTCCAAGAAGTACCGTTTAGTGTGTAATTATGCTTTACGAGATTAACATCTAGAATGAGACCGTGTTAAAATGAAATAGTGTTGCTTTACAATATGAAGGTTTTTAGAACTTTCTAGTCGTAAGAGCGAAAAAGTTCTCTATGAAACCATGTTATAAGAAGGATACTTGTACTTCTTTGTAAAAGAAAAGACTTTTTTTCTCCCAAGAACGTTTCTTTTGTTACAAATCATGTTTGAGGAAAACTGGTGCAAATTTCTGATTAGCTTCCAATAAAAAAATTTAGTGAAATTTTTTTCTAAATTTTTTGTTTATAAGTTAGTTTATTTTGAATTAGACTAAAAAAAATGGTTGTACCTTAACTGTTGGAGGTCATTGTGCATGTGTGTATGAGCAAGTAAATAATACGAGAAAAAGTAATATAGATTAACACAATAAAAAACCTTTAGTATTAGGGCTAAGATTTTAAGCACTATTTGTTTGCATACCTTAACCTTTTATTTGCATATTATTGGGCTGAAACAAAATTTAGAAGAGAAAATGCAGTTATAAATTATATTATAATGAAAATTAGTTTTTTGAAGTTTAATTTTTTTAAAGATAAATCAAGAACATCCAAAAGTAATCTATTAATTCACTTCTCAAAGAACCAAAATAAAAGTGCATCGTAAAGATAAGTTTTCGGAAGTAGTTTTGGGAAAATATCCTTCTTATAATGAAACCAACACATTTTACGTAGAAAATATGAAAATAATGCTTAAAACTAAAATTATTTTTTTAAACAGAAAGCATAAAAATTAAAAATAAATTGTAACTAATTTTAATGAATATGTTCTTAAAAATGCGCAAGCTCTTATTTTTTTTAATTGAAATTATTGGCTTAAGCTAATGCGACTTTTTCTACGTTATCAGACGAATTCTTATGAAGATATAATTATTATACGCAGAATTTCATGCGCTTTTTTGTATAAAAGTGCATGTACAAACTACAAAAATATAGATTAATTATCTTTGGGAAAAGCTGATAATTTAAAAATTCCTCACAAATCCCCAAATCCCAAATTAATACTTCAATTTAATGATACTGTAAACATTTGCCTTAGGAATTAATTCAACTTTTGTCGCGAAATTTTAAAATATATTGGTGTTTCTAAAACAATTAAAATGAAGATTTAAGTAATAAATGTAAATTAATGTTTACAGACAATAGATTTAAAAAATTTTGTGTATAAATATATATTCTTTAACTTCCTTCATTTTTTTTTCCTTTACCAAAAAATGTTTCCTATGACATATTTAAAACCGTCGTCAATGAATAACTTATTACTTTTGAGAATATTATCCATATGTTTACACTTGATTTGCATATCTATTCGCCAAATTTCATCGTCAGATCCTCGGGCAAATTCTTGCAACACAAAGACTTCAAAAGCTTATTATACAAGCTTGTATAAATGGTTAAAAGGCGGATGTGAATAACTCTCATCAATTCAATAGATACTTATGAAATTTGCATTCCCAATTTCAAAAAGATGGGAATATTGAAACAAAGATAACTTGATTCTGTACCAGAAAGGGACAAAATAATGACTTGTTCTCTAGTGACAATGGTTCGCACTTAAATTATAGTTGCTAAGTCAGCCAACTGTGTAAGAATTTATGTATCAAGGAATTGTTGAGAAGCTGGCGCTGTTCAATATTAATGTTACTTTTAATGCATTAAATTGATTTAAATCCTGCGTCTTGTGATAAGATACTCAATTCAATTTTGATTCGAATAGGTACATATTTATCTTTTTACTCTTTGTTTTTAGAACATTCTATCGTTTATTTTAAAAACTTCTTTCATCAATTTCATTACTTTTAAAATTAAATGTTCTGAATATGAATGGAATAATATAATAAAAAGTTCATGAAAATCTTTTTGTGTGTATAATTAATGGTATTTACCGTATGTAATCGAATCTAGGCTGCACATTTTTCCTATCTTAATACCACTGAAAATCGGATGCGGCTTAGAACAGAAGGCGGAAAAATTCATTGTATCGGTGAAACTGGGCATGATATTGCTGATTAAAGCAATTACAGGTTCATGCATATATTGAAAAAATTTTAATACTGGTAAAATAAATTATATATAATTATTCACTTTTAATTTGTTCACATTTTAATTTTTTTTTAATTTCGTGAATATCAAATCACGATAATCCATTTTTCACTATTTTTTCCCATGAAAACATGTTGAGCATATGTGGTGCGGCTTAGAAGCGATTTCGGCTTAAATTCAAATAAATACGTTACATTTATTTGTTTTTTTACAGAATCTTAAGTGTGTTCACTATTGTTCTAAAATTTAGTACAAAACATTAGCTTTGTAAGAATCCGTTTTATTCTTCAAAGCAGAAAAGAGAATAACTGAAAATATTCTATTCGTGCTAAAAATACACTTAAGCTTGACAGATTCATATCAGTAGCCAGAGAAAAGCTCTAAGAAAATCTTCAATAGTAAAATTTTTATTTCAAAATGTTTTTTTTTAAAAAAGATAACAAATTCTGAGGATATTTCTATTTTGAACTTGTCTACTTGTCTGAAAATAATCCATTGATAGACATATCAAACAGCCTTTCCGATTCGCAGCGTGATGAATGTAGCTTGAAGACAAAGACTGTGCTTACAAAAATAAAATACTCACTAACGAGATAAAATAATATATAAAATAATTGATATACTATTTGCATCATATTTCAGAATAAAAGAAAGAAAGAATAAGGATGTAAATAAAGGTAAGAAACAATAACTGTACTGTCACGTTTCTCCTTAAAGCTCAAAATATTAAGAAAGTTGTACTATACGTTGTATTAAAATTTCACAATTTTTTGTAAGTTTATAGAATGTTTGACTTCAAAAAATATATTTATGGAACTAAGTATCGTATTATCCAAAAAACATTGATGGATTTGTTCAAAGTTTCCTCAGTTTTAAAAGTCATAAAATTTAGTTATACTTTAGCTTATAAGATCCTACCGATGAAAAAAAAACTTATAACAAATTTTTCAGTAAGAAAAATGGATTCTTTGTATTTTACAAGAATGAAATTATTTCATGAAAAAGTATAAGACAAAATTTAATTGATGAAATATGAAAGTAAAATTATTTAATCGAAATAAATATGTTTCATTAATGATTTTAAAATGCACTAGTTTTGTATAAAAGTAATCCAGAAAATTTCATTACGTAATGGAAGATAATTAAATAAATTACGTTATATGTTATTTTATTATAAGAATTTTGGTAAAATAATTGCGTATATTTTCATGGTTAGCTTATTAATTTAAAATTTAAACTTCAATGAAAAAAAAACCAAAGAAAATTCTTTAAAGTCCTGAAGCACATGACTATTTTAGACAACACTGGACGATATTATCTTCACTCGAAGTTAAAAAAATAGGATATAAACTCCAAATATTTTTCCAGAGAAAAAAAGAAACGCAGAATTAAGTTAATATTTAAATTTCTCCATCTTAAAGACAGCTATATATTTTAATAAGTTCTCCTTTTTTCGTGCTTAAACTCCTCAGTGTAGTTCTCTTGAATGTAATATATTTTAAATTCCTTTCCATTTCATTCCATTCCATAGAAATTATATTTTATACGTCACAGTCAAACCATTTCGTATTTATAATGAATGCTTATATATTCTTTAGAAATAGTATTATAAATGCGCCAATTAATAATAACTACGTGTAAGTGATATTCACATTAGATTATTTCTCTATTTAAAAAAAGCTACAAGTTTGAATCTTGTTTTCTTTAATATTCATTGAAAACGACCTTGAAACAAGTAATATAAAACAAAATTTTTAAGTCAATTCCTACTTTGAATGGATGAATAGAAAGTATTTTATTAACGATTGATAATTTGAATAAGATATATATATATATATATATATATACACTGTTGTCCAAAAGTTAAGCATAAATCGTTAAATGCGAAAAACATGGAGTAAATATTCGTAAAATTATTCCAAATTTCTTCCGGATATTAATTGGGTGAAGAAGAAACATTGGGTTTATGCAAAACTTTTCAGTCGACTACGTCCTGCGCGAAACACCGGCGCATGTCGGAATGCGGAGAAACCGATTCACGCAGCATAGGCAGTTCAGACAAGTTTCATGCAACTGCTGTGCGAAAGAACGTTGTTGACCATCAAACAAGGTGAATGATGGCACAAAGACGCCAATTGGACATGTTTACGAAAGGAAGAATCGTTGGAATGCTGGAATCCTCACGATCACAAACCGAAGTGTCTCGAATTCTGAATGTGGACCAGTCTGTGATCTCAAGACTGTGGCAGAGGTTTCAAAGAACGGGAGATGTTACCCGACAACCAGTATCAGGTTGACCAAGAGTCACAACCCCTCGCCAAGACCGATATCTGGTAATAAGTGCGGACGCCAGAGGGGCAGTACTGCAGAGCACTGGGTTTGGCGCTCACAGTCGCCACAGGAATACGAATTTCGAGACAAAATGTTTACAAGAGACTCAATCATGCTGGCCTGTATGCCAGAAGACCAGCAGTTTGCATTCTCACGTTGCGCATAAACGCGCTCGTTTGAATGGAGTTTGAAATATCAACATTGGAGTTGGAGAGTGGCCAATGTGATGTTCAGTGACGAGTCCCGGTTTAGTCTGAGTAGTGATTCTCGGCGGGTAACGATATCGAGAGAACGTGGAACACTTTTGAACCAAGAAACATAACGGAAAGACATCATTTTCCATCAAGGGGAGTAATGGTATGGGCAGGCATCATGATGGACGGCCACACAGACCTCCATTTCTTTGACACGGGGTCTGTGACTGCTCAAAGATACAGAGACGAACTTCTTGAGCCTTATGTTCGCTTGTTTCGAGGTGCTGTCGGTCCTGACTTCATATTCATGGATGATAATGCGCCATGTCACCAACGGTACTGATTGATGACTTCCTTGAAACGGAAAACATCCAGTGCATTTCTTGGCCTGACGAACTCCCCTGATTTAAATCCTATCGAGCATGTATGGGATATGCTCGGGAGACAAATTGCAGCCCTTTCGCACCCACCAAGCTCCGTTACAGAACTGAAGAGAGCTCTCCGAGAAGCTTGGAACCGTTTGAGCCAACAACTCATTCATCATCTCATAGCAAGTATGGTAAATCGCTGTGCAGCGTGCCTGGCTGTCAGAGGTGACCACACGCCTTATTAAACTGCAGCATCAGTATTTTATTTAATGTTTTCTTTCATTTTTTCTTTAAAGTGTGAATCCTTGCTATGCTCAGTTTTCTTTCAAACTGCTACTTTGGATAATAAATTTAATTATTATCATTCTTTTGATTTGCTTCCTTATTTTATAACCATTTTACACTCGCATATCACGTTTCCCGTCATTCTGATTTACAGTTCCTTCTTTATTGACATAATTATCAATTAAGCTTGACTTTTGGACACCAGTGTGTGTGTGTGTATATATATATATATATATATATATATATATATGGGGAGAGAGTGAACTAATAGTATGAATTAAATAAAGAGCATGATTTGTGTGCATTGTTGTAACAATGCACACCCGGTTTGGCTGGCTTGGCTGAAAAACCGGTTGTCGTTGCCAACTTTTGTAATTGTTTTAACAGTTACATTGTTACAATAATGGAGAAGAATATAAGTTGGCGCAAAAAACTGGTAATTAATTTAATTTAACTAATTAACATGTAATTAATGAATTATTATTTGTAAAACTGTATTAAAGTCAAGTGTCATCCACTACAAGTTTTAAAAAGTTATTTTGAACTTGATTGAATGAATACAAAGTATTTTATAAACGATTGAAAAAATTTGAACAAGATATATATATATATAAACATATATAAGAAAGCGTGAGCAAATAATAGGAATTTAAAAAAGGAAGAATTCAGTCAATGACATTCCTCTTTTACCCGTTATAGTATTTCATAATCAATGTAAATTGTATTAACAAAGTTTTACTAATAAATGTACTGAAAACAAAGAAATTGGAGGATGTAAGATGTATATAAATGAAAAATTATAATAAAATTAAATATAAGTTTACTAATTTTGCTTGAAAAATTTCAGAATTAATTAAAACTTTGACAAATATTTATAGCATAAATAAACGAGATGTGAGAGTAAGCAAAATCTTGCACTCAACTATTTAGCTTTCTAAAAATCAATTTTTTTTATTTTATTCTTTTTTAAAAAAATATTCTATTTTCGGATGCAACATGATAGAAAGTAATTTAGCTGCAGAGACGACGTGAGGAATGAGAATCGTGCTTGTTTCAGTTCTTTTTTTAAACTTAAGTATCAAATGTGCTTCGGAAGAAAAAAAAACGTCGCATCCATACTGATTGAAAGAAGCTGTGAGAATAAACGAATCGGATTTTTCTCCTACTGTCTCATTTTCTGCTACGTAAATTTTTTCTGTAGGACTGAGAATACAATACTAATGAGTAAAAGAAAAGTAAAATGTAAATTATTTAAACTCGAAAACGGATCTCTTTTAAACTAGCAAATGAATTCAATATAAAAGTAATCATTTAATGGTGGACATAATTTTCAGTAGTTGTGGATAACTTAGTGTTTTTAAATATAATTTTTAAATATTTTGTTTTAAAAATGCTACATATTTTTATCATAATGTCAAAAATAATATTAATTTAAAGGTATTATTTTTTATACACCTTACACCATAATTAGCACTATAGATTTAAATTAAAACAAAAGAATTGTATCTTTCGGTACCATCAAATCATAATTGCTTGACGAGAAACGTAATGTCTTAATAGCGCTCTCTTACATTTCTTAGGAATGTATAACAGAAACACTTACAGCATTGCGCCCCAATTACTTTTATTTCTCTAATGTTTTACTTTTGCGTTAGTATTTTTAAAAAATTTACACATAAGAATCAGTTTTTCGAAAAATGTAATATCTTCAACAGCAACATGTAAATTTTGAGAATTTAAAGATTAAATTTAGTTTATTGAATATTGGAAACTTGTAATATATCGATGTTATTACAAACTATATATATTTATCTCTGTACAATTTTACAATAGTCATTCCTAATGTATTCATTGTTTGTTAGAGTCACGTGAGCTTACACGTGCTGTTATTAGGCCTAACTTCATTTTTTGAACTTGGTTTTATTCTACAATTTTCCTTGCACTATTATGAAGAAATTTTCTGCTGAAGGGGGAGATTGTGATCCCATAAAGCAAGCTTATCCTTACTTCACTACCTTAAGTCGGCAACAGCTTTAGAAAACATAATAATTTTCAATTGTAGTCAATTGACTTCTAATATGTTTATTTCGATTTTTGTTTGTTTACCTTGGTTATCAATTCCATTATTTATCGCTTCTTTGTTTTGTAGTATATTGATTATGTTTATATTTATTTTATTATACTATATATATATTCATCTATCTTCAATATTTTTTTATCCTTGCTTCCTTTCTTTTCTTTCTCGATGTATAAAATTTTGTTGAAATTTGTTTCTGTTCATGATATTGTAATAAAACCTTTAGTGTTTTCTCATTTGAATATAGTCAAACATTTATTCAAAGTGGAATTGGCTCAAATTAATTCAATTATTATTGAACAAGATTTCTTCGAAAAATAAAAAAATCATTCATATAAAACTATTTTCATTCAGAATAATTATGGTCCTCTTTTAAAAATTATGTATATTAAAAATTCCATTAATCCTTTGGTATCGATGCAAGAATAGTTCACGTGTCAATTTATAATCTTTCTTGTATGGCAAAACTATGTCATGATTTTCTAATTATCGAAATTTTGGATAAATCAAGTGATCTGATTAGTATTTCTTTTTAAAAAAATAAATAATGTTTAATTTTCTGACTTTAAATTAAAATTTTTATTCTAACTCCATTAAATAAAATTAATACGTATGATGATAAATCATGAAGAAGCAGATATTTTAAAATCTTCACATTTTGCATGTTATTTGTAAGATTGTTCTAGTTCCTTCAGTTTGCTAAAGTAGTCGGAAGTGCCTTAAAAATTCTTCGACATAGGTATAAAAAGCTAAATAAATCAAGAAGACTCTTTATAAATCTTTTAATTTGATTTACTTTTAACTCATCAGGAGTTTTAGAAAACTAAATTAAGAGATTGAAAATATATTCTAAAAAGCAAAGTTTGTGTTTTTGTAATGTGAGAGAATTGACACTACTAGAGCTACGCAGAAAAGTTGATGGTATAAAATTTTCTTCCATAATAACCCATACTTCCTTCTATATAAGTGTTGTTTCTTTAATTAAAATTATTGGAAAAATAAGAAAGAAGTTAGTCATTCTTCAGAGAAAATTAAAATTATAGCTTAGCAGTAAAAGAGCAAGTTTGAACAGAATTTATAAATAATATATTCGGGAAAATTTTAATATAATTTAAAAATTAGTGAACAAACTCTTTAATAAAATGTTAAAAAGT